>JAZGTJ010011955.1:0-16349 GCA_036877575.1 Botia almorhae
GCTGTGCCCGGTCCGCCCGTGATGGGCTCGGGCAGGTGCGGCGCGTCCGTTGCCAGGGCGACGCTGATTGCCCCGGTGCGCCTCGTCACAATATATATATATAAGCTATATATATATATGTATATATATATATCGGTGACATTTACAGCTTATTTGTTTATATATTATTATTATTTTATATATATATATATATATTGTCACGGGTGGAGAATCACTCAAGGCAGGCTGGTGAAAAAAGACCCCGGAGGGTGGATTTAATGGGTTAAAGGGGTGCGTCCCGTGTGTCGGTGCGAGTGCGCCGTGGTGCGTGCTCCCCAGTGCGGCTTACGGTCACTCGCTGCTCTCTGCAGTAGACGGGAAAAAACAGGGTTAAGTCGTTTAACATCACCTCTAGCCTTCGCTCTCCGGTGGGCGAGAGGCGGCGGCTTTAAAAAGCCGTGGGGTGATGCAGTGCAGCTTTGACCGGTCCGCCGGTGATGAGCTGGGGCAGGTGCGGCGCGTCGGTTACCAGGGCGACGCTGATAGACCCGGTGAGACTCGTCACAATATATATATATATATAAATATATATACACCTTAGACAATCGCGAATACCAATGACCTGGTATAACACATTCAGAACATTTACACAAGAGCAGAAACTTAGCTCTTGTGTAACAACAACGCGCAATTTCACAGTTTGGAAAAATATAGTCTTAACATTACAAAATGTCAAATAAATAAAACCATGGTTATTTTTGTAAGAGATATTGTAGTGTAATATTATATTTGTTTATATATAGAATAGTTTATATATGCGTTTGTTTCAAAAATACAAGTCTGAGTCGCGTTCTTCATCTGCAGTAGACGCTTGCAAATTGGCTTGTTTATGTCTTTTGCCTTTCCGTGTCAACCAAAGCTGGTCGCGGCCCTGCACTCGCCATCTTACTCACTCACGCTATTTAACCGGAGCAAATGAGACAATAGCACTGCGGTCCTGTGTGGTGTTTGTCAACTCACTGTTGAAGAGAACAGAGAGTAAAAGCGCCAAAGCTAGGCTGCTATCAGTATATCAATACTTCGGGAAATGAGTATTGGTACCGTTTCATATATTTCAGTATCGATATTTAACGAAATATCAATATTTTTTACAACACTACCTCAGAATATGTTGATGAAGAACCATATAAAATTGAAAATGGGTGACACCCACTGTGACCGACTATGAAACATCAGATATTGTTTGACTCTGCATGCTCCAAGGAAACTAAAGAGACCACTCACATAATTATAAGCCTTTAAAAGCATTCAAAAGTTGTGTCTGGACCAGTAGGTGGCGCTGTGACAACAACTGCCTGCACCCTCAGGGTCATGCCTGTGATTACACATACCAAGTTGCGTGTCAATATACCAAAGCATTGCGAAGATACAGCCGTATATTCATTATTCCATGCTTTTTATCAAATTCGTTTAGGCACTGTACGTGAACGAATTGACTGTACGTGAAAAGATCAAAAGTCTTCTAATAAGTTTTTGTATAATAAGCTGATGCATACCAATTTTTAAGCAAAACGGACAAAAGCCCTAGGAGGAGTTCGAAAGTAGGTTTTTTAAATGCATATGCAAAGCAGAGGGTGGGCATATCCCATCGGTATGACGTCGACCCACCCTTCGCAGCTATAACAGCTTCAACTCTTCTGGGAAGGCTTTCCCCAAGGTTTAAGAGTGTGTTAATGGGAATTTTTGACCATTCCTCCAGAAGCGCATTTGTGAGGTCCGACACTGATGTTGGATGAGAAGGCCCGGCTCGCATTCTTTGCTCTAATTTATTCCAAAGGTGTTTTATCGGGTTGAGGTCAAGACTATGTGCAGGCCAGTCAAGTTTCTCCACACCAAACTCGCTCATCCATGTCTTTATGAACCTTGCTTTGTGCACTGGTGCGCAGTCATGTTGAAACAGGAAGGGGCCATCCCCAAACTGTTCCCACAAAGTTGGGAGCATTAAATTGTCTAAAATCTCTTTGTATGCTGAAGCTTTCAGAGTTCCTTTCACTGGAACTAAGGGGCCAGGTTCAGCTCCTGAAAAACAACCTTGAGCTAATCTGAAGGCCACATGAATTTTGGAGGTCTAAAGTTGGCGACCTTTGCGCATTATGCGCCTCAGCATTCGCTGACCCCGCTCTGTCATTTTATGTGGCCTAGGACTTCGTGGCTGAGTTGCTGTCATTCCCAATCGCTTTCACTTTGTTATAATACCACTGACAGTTGACTGTGAAATATTTAGTAGCAAAGAAATTTCACGACTGGACTTGTTGCACAGGTGGCATCCTAATCACAGTACCTCGCTGAAATTTACTGAGCTCCTGAGAGCGGCCCATTCTTTCACAAATGTTTGTAGAAGCAGTCTGCCTAGGTGCTTCATTTTATACACCTGTGGCCATGGAAGTGATTGGAACACCTGAATTCAGTTATTTGGATGGGTAAGCGAATACTTTTGGCAATAATAGTGTATGTTTATATATAAACCATCTTTTATAGTTTTCTTAATTAAATTATCCTTTCAGTTAAGTTTTAAACAAAAATAAAATAAGCTATTTAAACCTGTAGTATGAAGGGAAAGTGTGTTTTCAGGTATTTTTGTTTTAAAATTGCTACCATTTTAAGTTAATCCATGTGAATTTTTACCATAATCAATGCAGTCACTTTAAGCATTAGCCATAAAGCAAAAATAGACTTGCTGCCAAAACGATTGTAGCACTGTTGCACCGCACCCAGAACGGACTGTACGCATTGCATCAGTATGCAATGTGAAAGCTCTAATCTGTTAATATGAGCACCGAAAATAAATATGCGTCGCATATGCACCAATACGCATGCATTGTGAAACAGGCCTAAAGAAGTGTGTTGTATTAAAAATTTTACCACATAATTCAATTCATTTTATTTATATAGCGCTTTTTACAATGTTACATTGCTGCAAAGCAGCTTTACATAAAAAACAAAAAATAGTAGTAAAACATGTTATGACATGTTAATGGTATTATTGCAAATAATATGTGTGGGATAAGACTAATACTATAGTAGGCCGATAGTATGTTTACGAACAAAGAGCTGACTAAACCATTAAAGCCACAAAATTGTTGAGCAAAATACATGCAATCCAGCTTACATAAATTATAAATGTTAAGCAAAATACATGCATTCCAGCTTACATAAGGAAGGTATATAATAGGCTACATCATGGGACAGTGCTTTGCAATAGTATCATATACTACACAACATGCAAAAGCAGCATACATACATACAAACATAAAATATATACAGTAAAATATTGGACGTTAATAATTTACAAAACCCTAGTCTAAATTAGACATCAGCAGTCTCCCAACAAGCAAGCCAACAGGGCGACAGTGGCAAGGAACCAAAACTCCAATGATGTATAGATGGAGAAAAAAACCTTTGGAGAAGCCAGGCTTGACCAGGAGGGCCAGTTCTCCTCTGGCACGTTAAAGCTGCAATTTGTAACTTTTTTAGATGTGAACGGAGTTTATTTTGTGATGAATTATAGTTAATTGTAGGTGTAAAACTGATGGTTTCAATTATATTTGATATGTCAGGCACTGAAAAATCGAGCCATAACATCACAGTGCTGTGACTAAGCAGGGAACAAAATAAAGCTAAATGTTGTCATGTATATAACAGTAAAATTACTAAAGAAGTCTATCAAGTCCTGATGTTCTGTTTCCGGGTCATTTCATCCAGTCCCCCACCATCTCGTCTCAGAGTTTGGGTCCAGCTGACTACAGGACCTTGGGGAATGAAAGACAGACAGATTTAGTGGGTAGCCAGTACATCTGTTCTTATGGGAAGTGTTCTCGGTTCCGGTTTACCTAATTAATGCAGCCTAATAATCTCTCATATGGAAAAATCCATATGACTATGTGTAGGCAAGATTAAAGAGGTGGGTCTTTAGTCTAGATTTAAAAAGACAGTGTGTCTGCCTCCTGGACAACACTGAAAAGACTATTCCAAAGTTTGGGTGCCAAATACGAGAAGGATCTACCACCAGCACTTGTTTTTGAATAAACTATACTTAACTTGTTAAATATATGTTGCAACAGTAAGTGTAAGAGCTTAAAATAATTGAGCAAATGTAAAAACTTAAAATAAGATGCATACATTTAAAAGATTAAAAAGATTTAAAAACTTGTCTTAGGGGGTAAGTATTAGAATTATGTAGATTTAGATATTTAAAAGCTGATATAACGCTGAAAATACTGATTTAGAATAAAATATATTTACACAAAAAATATAGTTTCTTTTGTTGAAAAGGCCCTCTTCATTTGTTTTACGTAATACCTAATATATTGCCAGTTATGTATTAAATATGATTATAGATAGATACAAACATATAAAAAAATGTTTTGTTGATGACGTAGTCGGGCTAGCTATCGTTAGCTCAATAAATAAATAGTTATTATTGTCACTATGGAACTTTACTACACAGTTGTTTTTTTTGTATATGTTGTCTAGGCATCTGTATTAGAACGATAATTTGATTAATTTGTGATCAAGTCTGACCCAAAAGTGTCAGATTAAGAGGCATGTGCACTTTTCTTCGAGGAATAAGGTAACAAATAAAAGGTCCATACAGAGCAACAGTAAAATATAGTTTTAATAGAGAATTCAATATAAAAATAGCAACACATTCACACAGAATTGCAAAGTTGTAATGAATAAATGAGATAAATGTAAAGTTACAAAGGTGTAATGGATAAATGTGATTAATATAATATTGCAAAGCTTTATACACTCGGAGGTGCCATCATCACCTACCTTCACCTTTAGACTGCGCAGTCCGTTTCATTCCTGGCAGGAGACCAACACTTTACCCCAAGCAGAGTTGGCCAGACTCGTTTCCCCTCCCAAACAGTGCACCTAATATTACATTACAAAACAGGTAGGGGTACAGCGAGGTACCTTGCAATTGCAAAGCATTATATAATTGTCAAAATGTCACATTCTCTCGAGAGCATGGAGCCCTCTCCCTATTCCAGGAATAATGTATTTATCAAAAAACTGTTCAAAATGACCTAGGGACACACATCCTCCTGAGAGTATCCTTATTCTGGGAATAATATCCAGAGTGCTGATTTAACAAAGAATATATCACAACAGTGTATTTACCAATGAGCGGCGAACATCAAGCACACAGAACTTTCCATCCCCTTCTCTCCATTTCACACATTTTATTACATCATCTAATTTACCAGTGTGATTAATTGATATTTAAAATTAAAGTTCTTAAAGGATTTGTGATAAATGATGTTGCCATGGTAATGCATTAAACTTTTATACTATATTCAGATGTGTTTGAGAAACTTAACATGCTTAAAATTGCATGAAATTTGGCACACACATCAGTGTGGTCATGAGTCAAAACTTAAAGCTCAAACGTGGATTGGGTGGGGGGGTTCTCTGTAGCACTCCTTTTGACTAAAGTCAGGGCTCGTCCTGTCAGTCATTACTCTCCTCACGTAACAACTGAAATCTCCCGCAGCAACTAAATGTGATAGAGAATGCATAGGCAGTGTAGAGAATTGTTAAACTCGCTGATAGTTATGTGTGTGCGTGTGTGAAAATAAGATGCACACGGATTTACTCCGGTATTTTAGTTCTAAAGTGGAGACCGATGCACAGAAAGAAAAAGCTGATGGAGATGCTATGCGCTCAACGTTGAGTGTCATTTTCTTATCTGTGACTTCAGCTGATATTTCAGATTCAGAATCTGACACAGACTGAATTATATTGTATATTGTTTTTACAAGTTCAAAGAAATGTCACTTCAGTTGAACCAAATATTTGTATTAATGATTGTTATTTGATTGTATTTGTGTTTTGAAAAATTTATGTTTTGTCTACTTTACAATATTCCACATCACAAATAATGCTACCAAAATCTGAAGAGTGCCTGCCTGAAGGGCTGCCAGGGATTTTGAAATTTTGCAAGCCCTGTAAAGTGATGGGGTTAGTTTTGCCTAGAGTCACCTAATTTGGTTTGTTTATTGGTCTCATCAAGCCAGACAACTTTTAAAATTACATTACATTCATCGAATGGTGTTGCCATGGTGAGGCAATCAATTTATGGCAATAAATAAAACGGGAAGAAGCACCAAGTGGTAATTAAACAGCTTATATCTGCTAAGTTCGACAGATCAGATTTTTTTGCTATTTCACATTTGTTTCGCTTCACTTTGAATCCTTGGAGAAAATGTTTGCTATGTTGTTTATTTAAGGTATTTTACTGGTAGTCTATGCATGGTTCTTTTGTGCCATTTTAATAACCTGTTCATAATAAGATAACACTGGTGTTCTCTACCCTTTAGCACAAGGCTTTTGGACAGTGGACTGTCCCTGCAAATAGTAAACTTTGTAACATTGTCTGAAAAGTGTCTGTAAACTTCATGCTTTGTGGCATACAAGTAATGAATGTTTTTTTTTGTGTGATTAATCAGGAGACAAGGACACTTGCAGAGATCGCTAAGGCTGAGTTAGATGGCACAGTACTAAGGAACCGTCCCATTCGTATCCGTTTTGCCACACATGGAGCTACATTTACAGTACGAAACCTTTCTCCAGTGGTGTCCAATGAGTTGCTGGAGCAGGCCTTCTCTCAGTTTGGTCCAGTTGAGCGTGCGGTTGTGGTGGTTGATGACCATGGCCGACCTACTGGCAGGGGAATTGTGGAATTTGCCAATAAGTCTGCTGCCCGGAAAGCTTTGGATCACTGTGCAGATGGAGCCCTACTGCTTACAACGTAATAAAAAATAAACTATAAAATGTGATGACATATTTTGGAGCTGTTTTAATGTTACAGTAAAATATAAGCATTTAAAATTTCAAAAATTGTAAAAACACTACTTGTAATATTTTGGAAATATAGTAGAAGTAAAGTATGGATTTTAATGATTTGGTGTTAATGTACCAAAAAAATTTAAGACGACTTAAATTTATCTAAAATATGAGAGTTCCAAATCCATTATTGCATGAAAGCTGCTGACTGTGAGTCACATTATTTGAGTGGTCTAATTGTGTGATTGTGGTGTTTCTATGTTGTAAAAAATCTAATGAATGTGTGTGGAGTGGACCAGCCTGCCACAGCACAACCATTACTTAGAGATGCCTTAGAAAGAGATGCCCTATAAAGTGCCTTAGTGCCACTAGTAGACGGCGCTCTAGAACTCAGAATGGTCTCTACAACGTCAATTGAGAGACTAACATCTATGAGGTGACTCACCTAAGGGGCCAGACCCACAGTTTCCAAATTCCTTAACAGGATATCTACTCCCACATTTGCATACCCTGGGATGTACATCCCTCTGATCTTCGCCCAAAGAAGGATCTGCTGTGTCAGACTGAACAGGGTCTCTCTGGTGATTTATGTATAAAACCACTTTAGTGATGTCAATACGAACTGAAGCGTGTTGACCAGTGAGATATGGAAGGAAGTGCTTCAATGCCAGAAACCCTCATTTCCAGGAATTTATATGCCAGGAGAGATTAGGGCCTTCCCACAGACCACAGACTGGGCGGCCATCAAGAACTGTGCCTCAGTGAGAGAGGCATTCGTCATGAGAATCCTGCAATGGCATTGCACCTCTAGAGTGGGACCCATGCTGAAAAAACGTGGTCTGATCTACATGGAAAGAGTACGAAGCCCTCTGCCGATAACCCCTTACTATCCTGGTTTTTGGGATGAAACCTGTTTTTTTTTTTAGCCAGAACTAAAATGGTCTCATGCAATAGACCCAATGACCCAACGCTGGCCATGGCTTGGTGTGCCCTAATAGCCTCTAGATCTTCAGGACTGTTAGATGCTGGCCTAGCCGAATGCTGTTCACAAAAAAAGTGGTTCTCAGAACTGGAGAAAGCATGCTTTCTTTAGGGTTTAGTCTAAGCACCTCATATAACCTAACAACATCTCGATGCTGTGCAGCTAGTTCTTAAGAGCTGGCCATGACTAGACAGTTGTCTATGTAACTTAGAATGCAGATGCCCTGGAGTCTCAAGGGAGCCAGAGCTGCACCCACACACATCGTGAAGGTGCGTGGTGATACGGTGCCTTGCAAAAGTATTCATACCCCTTGAACTTTTTCACATTTCGTCACCATACAACCAAAAAGCAAACAAAAGCACGCACATCAGTCCCAAATGGGTGCTCGACTAAAACACAAGTAAAAGATTAAAGTGTAAAGTCGGCAACATCAAAGCCCCAAAGATATCAAAAATTAATTTTAAAAAAACGTATTGCATAGCGTATGTAACGTTTCGAGCACGCAGGCTCTTCATCAGACAAATTGAACACAAATGTGCCACTAATGTGTAATTTATACCTCCAGGTGCTCACAATCACATGACCAAACACAATATTAATGACAAAGATAATACATCAACAAATACTCCAAAACAATAAATCCACCAAAGAAAGCACACAAAAACATACAAAACTTAAAAAAATATTATTCTCAATATACAATTCCAAAAACACTTTTTAAATTTAGTACCTGCAAGTATACATAATGAATTCATTCAACTAGTCACACCAAAACTTTGATATATTGTAAACATTAAGAGAAACACATACCCATATGTATATAGATATTAATTGTTTAAAGAAATGGACGAATATCAAAATTTTTATTGAGTCCACTGGGGGACAACGTGTCTAATGTAAAAATCCAAAAAGCCTCACGCTGTAAAAGCAATTTATTAATATGACCTCCACGACGTGGATACTTAACTGCCTCAATGCCTATATACTGAAGAGTAAACACTGAATGTCTAAAGGCTGCAAAATGCTGTGCTACCGGACTTTTTGGATCGTGATCTCTAATTGCACATCGATGTTCAGAAATACGAGTTTTAAAGGTCTGCTAGTCTTACCGATATAACATAAGCCACAAGGGCAACGCAACATATAAATAACATTGGCCGTCTTACACAAAATAGTGCCTCGAATTTTAAAAATTTTTGCAGTGTAAGGATGTGTAAAAGTTTGTCATATGTGAAATTGCACTGTTGACAGTTACCACATCTGTAATTCCCAAAAGGTATTTTATTCAATAAATAAGGAGCAGTTCTTAAATCCGCTCTAACCAAAATATTTCGGAAATTAGGTGTTTTTTAATGTACTAAACGAGGTGGTTTATCGAAACATTTCTTGAGACTTGGTTCACTTTCTTTGGCTGACTTTACACTTTAATCGTCACCATACAACCACATGTTGTTTTTCAAAATTTTAAGCAAATAAAAACCTGAAAAGTGTGACGTGCATTTGTATTCAGCCCCCCTGTACTCTGATACCCCTAAATAAAATCCAGTGCAATTAATTGCCTTCAGAAGTCACCTAATTAGTTAAGAGCCCACCTGTGTGTAATTTTATAAATACACCTGTTCTGTGAAGGCCTCAGTGATTTGTTAGAGAACACTAGTGAACAAACAGCATTATGAAGACCAAGCAACTCACCAGAAATGTCAGGGATAAAGTTGTGAAGAAGTTTAAAGCAGGGTTAGGTTTTAAAAAAATCTCAAGGAGCACTGTTCAATCCATCATCCAAAAATGGAACAAGTATGCCGCAACTGCAAACCTACCAAGACATGGCCGTCCACCTAAACTGACAGATCGAGCAAGGAGAGCACTGGTCAGAGAAGCAGCAAGAGGCCCATAGTCACTCTGGAGAAGCTACAGAAATCCACAGCTCATGTGGGAGAATCTGTTCACAGGACAACTATAAGTCATGTACTCCACAAATCTGGCCTTTATGGAAGACTGGCAAGAAGAAAGCCATTGTTGAAAAAAAAACAGAAGTCCCGTTTGCAGTTTGCCACAAGCCATGTAGGGGACACAGCAAACATGTGGAAGAAGTTGCTCTGGTCAGATGACCAAAGTTGAACTTTTTGGCCTAAATGCAAAGCGTTATGTGTGGCGGAAAAGTAACACTGCTCATCGCCCTGAACACACCATCCTTTTCTTAAGCAGGGACAGGGAAGCTGGTCAGAGTTGATGGGAAAATGGATGGAGCTAAATACAGGGCAATCCTGGAAGAAAACCTGTTGGAGGCTGCAAAATACCTGAGACTGGGAAGGTGATTCACTTTCCAGCAAGATAATGACCCTAAACATATAGCTAGAGCAACAATGGAATGGTTTGCAAGGCACTGTACATCTAGGCTGAAAGGAAGCACCTGATATTGATAAGCTTAACCACAGAAAGCGAGCCTGAGAAACTTCCTGCATTTTGCAATATTTCTATGTGAAAGTATGACAGATCTAAAGGATGCATGACAAACCAGTCCTTGGGCTGAATTTGAAACATGATCTTTAAAAGATTTAAAAGAAGACCACCTGACGCTGCAGCTACCAGGCCATGGCTGTCCACAGGAGTAGAATATGGATTTGATAAAAATCTACCATCCAACTTAGATCTCGTAATGTGCTGGTGTTCAATTGGCCATTCGAGGCTCAGTTTCTCTACAACACAAGAAACGCATTTGAAAGAGGAGGCTGATCTGCCTCTGCACCCGGCTGGCTGTTATCCGACGCTGACATCATAGGCTTATCATCTGCCTTAGAAGAAACCGCAGAACGGCTTATGAAACTATTGTGAGCTCATCTAATTTGGGGGTGAGCACAAGAGAAAGGGCGGAGTCCGTCTCCTGCTGCTTTTCCATTAAACCAGGCTGCTAACCCTATGAGTACAGCCCCTGCTCTGCCTCAGCAGAATGGAGACCCGACCAGCGAGGTGCAGCTGCCTGGCTCCCATCTGAAGAGAGCCAGGCAGAAGCGTAGAGCGTTGCTTTCACACTGAGGGCAGTCAGCATGCTCCACTCCCAAACAAAACACACACATCTTGTGTCTGTCACCCGCTGGGATGTAGCATAGGCAGACTTCTTAACTCAATTTTCTCTTTTTCTTTTTTCCCTCACACTCAGACCTGACTGACAGGCAGACAAACTTATTCTGCAGGCACCTTTTAAAGGCTTTGTGGCATGCAACACTATATCACACAACTTTGACCTGTCTGATAGACGTTATTTTACATGTGTTTAGACTTGGGCGTGCCTGAAGCCCGTCCCTTATAGCTAGCCATGACAGTGTTGAGTTCCCTCAAAAGGGAACAGAAAAAATATGAAACGTGTAATACAGAATACATGGTATTATTGCACATTTTATTGTTTATTATAAGATGTATATTATTAAAACTAATTTAGGGATATTAAGACTAGTCATGGCAACCCTAAAATAGTTTTATTTTACATAAATAAATAGTTCAGTCATCAGACGCTGTTTAAAACAGATTATATTGTGAAAATATTACTTCTTTACCTGACATTTAGGTCTCCTCGTCCAGTCATTCTTGAGCCAAAAGAACAGTTTGATGATGAAGATGGGCTCCCAGAAAAGTTGCTGCAAAAATCATCACATTACCACAAGTGTGTTTAATCCATTAAAATGTATTATCTTGTCTTGTATTAAAAGTGAAAAATCTTAATGGATGAACTAAATATATTAACTAATAATGTTCAATAATACATAATTAATTTATTAACTATATGTGCAATACAGGGAAAGGGAGCACCCACCACACTTTGCAGAGCCAGGCACCTTTGAGTTTGAGTACTCATCACGCTGGAAGGCTCTGGATGAGATTGAGAAACAGCAGAAGGAACAGGTGGATCGGAACATACTAGAGGCCAAGGAGAAATTGGAGGCTGAAATGGAAGCTGCCAAACATGAGCATCAGCTCATGATGATGAGACAAGGTAGTCTGTAATTACACACTGAGAGAGTTGGAGTTTTTTTTATCAAAAAATGTTTTTTTCTTTTCACTGATCATATTTAAACTACACATATCACAAAAGCAATGTATATTTATTTGTTTTATTGTATTAATTTCAAATTAAACCAGAAATGTGGCAGATGCAAAAGACTAAATGTTCAAAAGTATTTTTCAGAGATCCTAAAAAGCCATGTTTACTTGCTTTGTCATATCCCAAAATCAATGGTTGTCACGACCCCAACACTTGGACATCTACTTTGTTTTGTAATATTTATATAAATTTTTGTCAACTTTAAACAGATCTAATGAGACGTCAAGAGGAGCTGCGTTGTTTGGAAGAACTCAGAAATCAGGAGCTGCAAAAACGCAAGCAGATTGAGCTAAGGTGTGCTAGTTAATTATTTATAGTTATACAGTATATATATAGTTACTGTATATCTAAATATTTAATAATTTTCTTCAAAAATCTAATAATAACTGTGTCCTAAGCATTTGCCCTTTAAATAAGTTTGTATATGCTCAGGCATGAGGAAGAGAGACGTAGACGCGAGGAAGAGATGATTCGTCATAGAGAGCAGGATGACTTGAGATGCCGACCAGATGGATTGAAGCCCAGTTTCATAGAAGGTGCAAGTACAGGACAAAAACATCACTTTCATTCTGATCTTTAATGACTTTTTATCATTTGCATTGTTAACCAGGTACAAAGGCAGTCATACGTTATTTTTCTCTGAAGGGAATTTCTTGCAAAATAGCAAAGATAAACTACGCATATCTGTACATATGGAATGTATATTTACTTTTATTACTACCCATTTGGACAGGTTTACTATTGTACCCCAGCCTTGTCCCTGATAGTTTTTTGTATATTTTAAAAAAAATTATTTATATTTTTATTCTAATGAAATAATTGTTTTGTTGTTTTTTGCCCATCAATCTATGCTGTGTAATTGTCAGCATTCTGTAATAGGCACAATAATTTGCTAAACTATGCTTGTGTAATGCATAGTTTTGCAATTTTCTTCCTTGTCAACATAACAAATTACTATGTATTGGCATTTTGGTGTATGTAATGTAAATGTAATAAGACACAGAATGTAGTTTAGGCTCAATGAAATGGGAAGTGTTCTGGTTTATACACGACTTTACCATTATTATTACATTAGTGGCATGTTAAAGGATTAAATATAATCTTTTAAACTCCTGTGTGTAGTTTTGTCTTTTATGAAAATAAATATTTGTATAAATTACGTTTGATCATTTTGATTTGATTTTGATGTGGTTGTTGTTAATTGATTGATTATATGATAAATTGTTAAATAAAATGATTGTTACTGTGTTGAAATCCTCAAAGGAGATTCCCCAAAGTGTATCTTTCACTTTCCCACCTCTCTTAATTTTCCACTCCACTATGCACTCTGCTTCTCTAACTCTTAGTAGAGTTGCTGAAGTACACTGCCCTCCAAAAGTTTGGAAACGATATGGAAATACGATAATACGATATGATAATGGAAAAGTGTTGGACGATATCAGCATAAATCCTTTTCATTTTTTGGTGCAAATACATTAAGTAACTTGACATTATCATTGAAGACCAGCAATAATAATTTATTCTGTCTGTCATGGAATGGCCTCCCTAATCACCCAACCTCAACCCAATTTAGCTAATATGAGAGGAACTGGACCGTGATGTCCTTAAGAAGTGTCCAACTAGTGTGAATAATCTTTGGGCAATACTTCAGGAGGCTTGGATTAATATATCAAGTCAATGTTTGAATAAACTGTCAGCTCGGATGCCCAGATTATGCAGAGCTGTAATAACTGCTAATGGTGGATATTCTGATAAATTAAAAATTTTTGTTTTACTATGTATAAACTGTTTATGTAATAAAATGTATATGTAGTTTATGTTGTCCCTTATCAGTGCAAAATTATCACAAATTAAAAAGGATTCATGCCAATTTTGTCCAAAACCCCACTTTTCTAGGGCGTTTCCAAACTTTTGGAGGGCAGTGTATGTGCAGTGTTTCCTGAGGAATAGTTTCTTACGTTCAAACACACTACATAATTCCAGAATGTAGTCCTTCTAAGATTAGGCTGAGTTAGAAGTTGTAAATGTAGTCCTCCTTATTCTAAGGTTAGACTGAGAGGTTAGAAGTTGTAAATATTGTGTGATGTTTAAATGATTTTGATTTTAATAAAATTTGTGTTTGGCAAGTTTATATTTCTTTGTCTCTTATCTGCAAATAAAGAACTTTCATGTTCTTTGTTCTTTATGTTTCTTTATGTTTATGTTTTTTTTCTGACTGGGGTGCATGTTCACTGTTTTACTCTGGGTTTTCTCCAGGTATTTCTGTTTTCTCTGCAGTTTTAAGACCACTTCTAAATTTTTCATAGGTAGAGCTGCAGGATAATGGGTAAAATAATAATCATGATGCTTAAACTTAGAATCACGATTATTTCCAATTATTCTATTATAATTAGTCAGTTTAGAGCATTATTTCACTTCAGCATATTGCACTTTATAGCCAATTAGTACGTTATAGTCATAGTCAAAAACATTCAATTCAATTTTATTTATATAGCGCTTTTAACAATATTACATTGCTTCAAAGCAGCTGTACATTAAAAAACAAAGAATAATAATAAAACACAGAACAAATGTCAGACATGTTAATGGTATTATTGCAAATAATATGTGTGGGATAAGACTAATTACATATACTAGGCCTATAGAATGTTTATGAACAAAGAGCTGACTGAATCTATAAAGCCACAAAATTGTTGAGCAAAATATATGCATTCCAGCTTACATAAGGATGGCATAAAGTAGACAGCATCTTATGGGACAGGGCTATAAGGGATTTGCAATAGTACCATGAACTACACAACATGCAAAAGCAGCATACATGCATACATAAAATATATACAGTAGAATATTGGACGTTTATAATTTACAAAACAAAACCCTAGGCTAAGTTAGACATCAGCAGTCTCCCAGCAAGCAAGCCAACAGGGTGACAGTGGCAAGGAACCAAAACTCTAATGATATATAGATGGTAAAAAAAACCTTGGGAGAAGCCAGGCTCGACCAGGAGGGCCAGTTCTCCTCTGGCACGTTAAAGCTGCAATTTGTAACTCTTTTGGATATGAAGAGAGTTTATTGTGATGTTTTATAGTTAATTATTGATGGAAAACTGATGGTTCCAACTATATTTGATAATATGTCGAGCACTGAGAAATCGTGCCAACAAAAAGCGGTGAGGCATAATGTCAAAAAATTGCAGCCATAACTTCACACTGCTGTGCCTTAGCAGGGAACAAAATAAGGCTAAAAGTTATCATGTATGTAACGGTAGGATTACTAAAGAAGTCTATCAAATCCTGATGATTTGTCTCAGGGTCATTTCATCCAGTCCCCCACCATCTGGTCTCAGTGTGGAGCCAGTACATCTGTTCTTGTGGGAATGTTCCCGGTTCCGGTTTACCTAATTAATGCAGCCTAATAATTCCTTAGGGGATTTGTAATAGTAATAATAGTATATAGTAATAAATTCATATGACTACGTGTAGGCAAAATTAAAGAGGTGGGTCTTTAGTCTAGATTTAAAAAGACAGAGTGTATCTGCCTCTGGGACGAGAACGATCTACCACCAGCACTTGTTTTTGAAATTCTGGGTACTAAAAGTTGGCCAGAACCTTCAAATTGCAGTGAACAGGAAGGACTATAATAGGAGAGGAGCTCGCTTAAGTATTGAGGAGTTAAACCATTCAGGGCCTTGTAAGTAATAAGCAAGATTTTAAAATTTATACGGTGCTTGATAGGCAGCCAGTGTAATGTTGACAAAACTTGGCCTATATGGTCATACTTGTTTGTTCTCGTGAAAACTCTGGCTGCTGCATTCTGAACTATCTGGAGTTTTTGGATTAATCTTGGCAGCCACCAAGTAGGGTGTTGCAATAATCAAGTCATGAATGCATGAATTAATTTTTCAGTGTCTGGCTTCGAGAGCATGTGTCGAAGTTTTGATATATTTTTAAGCTGAAAAAACAGTTTTACAAACATTGGAAATAATGGCTTTCAAACGATAAATTGTTATCAAAAATGACACCCAGATTTTTGGCTAATGAAGCAGGCTTTATACAGCATCCATTCAGTGTTCTATGTCGTTCCGTGTGGAGGGTTTTTGCCCAACAAGTAAAACTTCTATTTTATCTGAATTTAATAGTAAAAAGTTTTTAGTCATCCAAGTTTTGATATCGACTATGCGTTCTGTTAGTTTAGTGAATTTATGAGTCTCGTTGGGCCTAGAAGAAATGTATAGTATCATCAGCATAACAATGTAAACTAACTCCATGTCTCTTAATAATTGCTCCCAGAGGTAGCATGTATAAGGTGAACAGTAGGGTCTCAAGAACTGAGCCCTGTGGTACTCCATATCGGACTTGTGATCGGTACGAGACCTTTTTACTCACAGCAACAAACTGGAATCGGCCAGATAAATATGATTCAAACCAGGCCAGTGCAGTT
>JAZGTJ010011957.1:0-16344 GCA_036877575.1 Botia almorhae
AGCAACAAAGAGGATTACATCCAAAAGCACCTGAGGCTTGTAGTACAGCAGGGCCCAAGGTCAAGGACTCTGTTTACTCTGTCATTTGCATGTGGACACTGTATGTTGCACCTCACTGTATAAACTAGAAACTCAAACAGTTGCTGGTATGTTTTGTGACTTTAGATTTGGGTATAACAATTTTCACCTCATTGATCTTGTGTCTTGCTTCAACAGTGAGCTGTTTTACCCATGACAATAGCCACAGGGATAGTTTAACCTAAAATAACACTTTCATGTTGGTTTAAACACTTTTGACTTTTTGACTTTCACTCTGTTTCAAACTGAAATAGATGTTAGGCAGTTTTACATAAAATAAAAGCGAACATGGTGCGGTGAGGTCAAGCTCCAAAAATGACTAAAACGCATCATAAAAGTAGTTCATACAACTTGTGCGCTATATTAGAGTCTTCTGAATATTCAATAGCTTTGTGTTTTATATGAATATTGTTCTCCACCAAGAGCATTGGTGAACATTTTACTAGAACATTTTAATATTTAAAAACATTTTTGTGAGATGTCAAGGATGCCATTTTTGCTCGCATGTCTTTTAGCTAATTGGGACACACCTAATTCGAATGTGCACGCTCACAAAGATTTGAAGGAGAAAAGTGAACAACATTTTTTGTGATTTCTTTATTCTCCAGATTTGCACTATAGCTTGATAAGTATAAAATGACAGAATTGTTTATTTTGGGTTTGAGCGTTGAAGAATTGAAATAATCAGAGTGAAATAATCAAAATGACAGGTCACATCTTGTTAAACTGTCATATAAATTCATTTCACTTTCTTGCGTCTTCACAGCGTTATAAGCTGATCTTGGAGTCAGGGAATATATCAGAATTTGGCTGGCTGCCATTTCTGTCCATTTTCTTTGCATGTATTTGTTTTTGAAGTATTACTCCAGGCAGATGGAGACATTTCTTATGTACATTCTGTTGTTCATAGTTGCTGTAGACTTTTTTATAGTCACTACAACACCTATTAACAATATACAATTGTAATTATAATTACAGCATTAAAATTTCCACTGTAAAGTCATCTTTTAATGTTTCTCTTTAAAATGTAAAATTTTGGAAAAAATGGCTGTAAATAAATCATAGTAAATAGCTTGTATTTTTTGTGTAAATACAGACAAATAATATTTTCTTCATGAATAGTTTGACAAAATTAACAATTGGTGAAATAATCAAAATGACAGGTCACATCTTGTTAAACTGCTTAGTCATACAAGGTTATTGTTGGAATGGTGATGTAATTTACGAAAACGAGGATGTCATAAGCTTGCATTGTGGACACTCAAGTCAAGCATTTCTCTGGTAAATAAAGGATTTGTCAGATGGATGTTGGGTCAAGGATGAGGTGGTTCACAATGAAAGTCAAAAGTGTTCCTCACACACTGAATGGCTCATGGTTATTAAAAACAGAACTTTCTGACCTGTTACAGTATAACAGAACTAACACTGTTATACTGTAACTCTTGGCCAACATCCGTACTTTAAGTGTCATTTAAGTTCACATAGACTTCCTCATTTGAGTTTTTAGCCAATCAGAGCCATCTGTAAAGCCATTTAAACATGGACCTGTTTCTGTCCTGTCTATCCTGTTTCTGACAATATGTTTACTTAAGACTCCATTTAGTCAAGATTGGCCTTTGAGTTACAAGATTATTATTTACTTTAAGTAGCTTACGTAATCATTAAATCATTTGTTAAACCATTTATGTGCAAACTGTCATGTTGAACAATTTGTAAAACCATTTATATGCAAATTGTCACATTGAACTGTTCATAAAACCAAATTATCACATGAACCACGCATAAAACTTGATTGTTAAATTAAAAAACAATAATTAAAAACAATAATTCCTGCCACTTACTAGAATGGTTTTACAAACAATTAATTCTGCTGATGTTTAGTGAATATGTTCCACACAAGCCCAAGTAAGAGACCCGCAGACTTGCACAGAAGGTGTCAAATGACTCATCTCTGTTGTGGTTAGTCTTTAAAGTGTTTGCTATTGTAAGCAAAACCATATTTTTCTGTTTAGATGCCAAATAAAGATGGGCCAGCTTTTATCAGTCAAAATAATGTGTTTGAAAAAGAGTATTATACAATGAAACATCCTGTTTGAGACATACCTGCGACTTTTCCCAGTATCAAGTCTAGTGTTGGGTATGTACAAAGTTATTTTCCAGTCTCAAAAAATACCTGTGGTGTTACTGTTGCAGACAGCAGCTGTTGAGAACATGAAGGAAACATGGGCGCAACTGTTATTCTCCCATCACATGACAAATGGTGAGGAAATGATACATTTTGCTAGAGGAAATGTCTTTGCTTTGTTTTTGCTGTTTTTCTTCCCTTTCTGTCGCACAAATGGGAGTAATCTTTTTAAATTTGCTAAAGATTCTCTGAAACATTGGCCAAGAGGTTCCTGATACAAAAACAAACGTGTGAAAGCCCTCGTCGAAAAGCTGCAAAAGAACTGTCTTGTAAACAAGCCTGATGGCATGCGTTTGACTTCCCCTTTATAACTTCCTCTGTAGCTGCCAGTGGAAAAGTACTGACAGTTTAGTCATATAGACAAGCCTTCAAATCTGTGAGACAACATTACACTGTAGAGATCCTGTTTCAGCACAGTATGTGACTGCAGGACATTTTTGGCTCATTTACTATTTTATTGTTCTTGAATTAGGCTATTCTTTAGACATTCATGTTTAAAATCATTATCTGTTTTAAGTCTCAAATCAGTTTAGTTGTTTGTAGTCGAACGCCAAAAAAACAAACAAATAAAATCTATAGTTTACAAACCCAACCAAAACTCCTTTTGCTTGAACAGTCATAGTAGAAATTGGAAGTTGTTTTTCATCATCATGGATGTGATGTGTTACATCTTACATAGTTAGTAATATTGAAACTTATGTTTTTCAGATACATTTGGATTTGATCAAAAGTGATCTGGTTTTCATACCATTTGTCAAACTTCTACTGCAGCATAATTCCAATAAAGAGAAAACATTCACATACACATTTTCATTGTTATCAGATGAGGCTGATTGACAGCTATGCATGCAGCTATGTTTACTAAAGGCAACAGTCAGCCTGTCACTGCAGTGGTGGCAGAATTGTGAGGGTAAAAATGTAGATTGTGAGAAGTAACAAACAAGTCCGATCGAGTGGAAAATTACAGAATCAGGCCAGGCGCCGTTTTGATACGCAGCCAATACAATATGATGCTTTGGTGCTGCATGTGTAGCAGATTGAAATCGAAACTGCTGTCTGAAATGCGCCCAACGCACTTGTTGACTTTGTTGGGTTCAGATGAATGGATGGGGTTTTGGGGGTGGAGAGCATCTTAATTCAGTCAAGCTGATGTAAACATTGGCCGTAACCCACAAAACCGCAGCTGAAGTTGCACACTGGATGCACAGAATACAATGTGCCTTTTGGTGGCATTATAAGTTGTTTACAGTCAATCTGAGGTTCCTTACTGGCATTTGTTCTCTAGAAAGCTTTGTTATGAAAACAATATTAAAAATCTGGCCTGAC
Organism: Botia almorhae; assembly: GCA_036877575.1. NCBI lineage: Eukaryota > Metazoa > Chordata > Actinopteri > Cypriniformes > Botiidae > Botia > Botia almorhae. The sequence continues at coordinate 3,590 of JAZGTJ010011957.1, forward strand.
TGCTCATTTTAGTGCATAATAAGTAGTAAAAGTAAATAAAAGTAAAGTTCCACAGTTCTGAATTTCAAAGTGTAAAAGCCTGCAAACATATTGTTGATTGATTCTTTAGTTTTCAGATAAACTGTAATATGCTTATATAAGTGTTTCAAAGTAAGCACACAAGTCTTTATAGGATACAATTATGTCACATATATTGGAAACAGATGCAATTGTGAAACCTGACTTACTTTGGATGGCATGCATATTATGAGTTTTGTTAATCCTTTCACAGAACGCTTCATATTTGCATGTTACATGAAAAAATCGATGTGTACAAAAATCATACTGTTCAAATCATAAATGAATAAAAGCACAATTAAGCACTGATGCATAAAGATCAACAGTCTCAATAGGAACACTCTGCATATTTAGTAAGCATTTATAAACAGTATGCGTTATAGTACAACACATTATACCGGACAGTGGTTGGGTTTTAAACATTATATGAACAAAGATACATTATATAAAGTACAGTACAGCAGGTACAGTAGTACAGTACTGAAACCAGGAGCAAGAACATTAATGTTCAAATGAACTTGTATGTGATGTTTTTTGGATTGTGAGGTTGTGTCTGGTTGTGATCTACTGATGTAGAATTAAGATATGTAGGTTATATAATAACTGACAGTGCAGTATAGAAACTAGTCAAAATGTAAACACCTTTAATGAGGTTTACAGTTAGGCTACTAATGTCCCACTTTGAAATTCAAATACATACTGCTCTATAGGCAGACCTACTGTAACAAGCTCATTGCTAATATGTCAAGTCATTTTTTGTTTTTAGTTTATATGTATGATAATAAATTGTAAAAAAATTGTTATTTTCATGAAATGTAAATAATTTTAGTGTGTTTTTTTCTCATAATATTAACATCACTCAATTGGGGCAAACATTGTGCTACTGTGCATTCTGGGTAAATTTGTAAATGATAAGAACTTCATGAAAATAGTTATTTTGAACAATGATTTTTTGTTTCATCAACAACAGTACATTTTATGCTTACATAGAGTGTATTAGGTTTTAAAGTCTTGCCTCTAAAAGACATATGAGATTAAACAACGCTTTATTCATTATTATTGTCCAGTACAGTTCAATATACCCACATTGACAATAGTGGGGCCCTTGGTCACACCTATTGTATCACATCATATTATAGACTTTCAGCAAATTTTAACCAGTAACACAATTATGAAACCATAACTAAACATATAAAATTCAGCACGTGACAACCTGCACTGTATGAGAAAAACACCCGTAAAAATAACAGTTAAAACTTCGGTTAAAATTTACCTTCATTACTTAGTTTACACATGTAAAAAATGTACGCCAGTCTGTTTTTGTGTTCACTGATTTACCCAAGAGCTTTTACGAAAATCTGACATTTAATGTTTAATCTAGTGTTTATACTATATCGACATGTAGCGGCGCTGTTGAGCTCGGTCCCACGCATGAATGACGCTATCTGCAGGCGCGCTTTTCTGAACCCAGGAAGCGGGCGCTTTAAGAAGACGCGCTGCAGCTGCGAACGGGAGGCAGGCCGGTGTTTTTCCACTAGTGATGTCTAATGGTCACCCATGTTAAGAGACAAAGGTCAGAAAAAAAACTCCTAACTAAATTTACCACCGCCGCTGTTATTCTGCATTCAGTCGCTGCACAATACAGAAGGGACAAGAGCTTTTCAAGGGAATTAAAGGAAATAAACCGTAAAGGTAATAGATGTGGTGCTCTCTCTTTATACTTATTTTAATAATGCACTGATGCTACAGCACTGATAAACATTGTACTTAATTTTATAAACATTTTCATATTTTTTCTTTATTATATTTTACAAATTTTACAGTATTTGAAAATTAAGATGTCCTAGTTGCCTTGTTGGTAGTTTGTGGAGTTTGAAAATATATCCAGGAAGTAGTTTAACATTTTTGTCGGTTTTTTAAATATATTTTTTTATCTCATGTTATGATTTTAAAGCTCATATTTATAATACAGTGACTGCATTTATTACTGCCAGTATTCGTTACTTAAAATGTGCGCGTGCTTTTTCTCCGTAAAATTGTTTAGCGTTTATGTATCATTATAACGTTTATGTATAATTATTTTGTATAGGCTTTATACATTATGGGCGCATCATCAGTTGTTGGTTCATATGAGCGGTTTAAAAAACGTGATCAGCCGCTTGAATGCATTTCTGTTGATGCTGTCACTTGTCATTGAGTTTCCTACACTCCCTCTCCAGGCAAATATAACTGCATAGAGAGTGCTGACTGCATGGTGTTAAGAATAGACAGTTGCGTAGATGCCTCTGTTGGAAGTCGTTTTAAAATCGACGGGTTTAAAAAAGTTTTTTTTCCTGAAATAGCATATTCACTTATACAACGTCAAACTTAACGCACAAACGAAATAAAAAAACAAGCGGATACAAAGTTTACCGCATGTAAAATTTGATAGTCATATCAGATCAGCACCGACCAACCTGTTGGATGCACTTTAAAACACCATACATTTGCGTTTAATCGACAAGGTTGAAGCTTAAATAAATAAAGTGTAACGTTTGCGCTAGTTTGCTATATGCGCGCGTAGTCTGATGTTGAAAATGTGGCGTCGTAGGCGTCTAATGCGTCTGTGCTTTAAACACAGACCACACAGGACGAGTTGTTGCGTTTAAAAACAGCTGATACGAACACACTGAGGTCTTGGGCGAAGTTTTGCTAGAATGTTTAGAAGCTGACGCTCCGTTTTAGACGCGACGCTCTTTACGTTGATAAAGCAGCGAAACAAAACTTAGCTTCTCGGGTGAAGTTTTACCTCAACGTTTTTAAGTTGACGCGCCGTTTTAAACGCGACACTTGACGCTGAAAAATAAGAAAGACGCCTGACGCACATTTACATAGATTAAAAACGCTCGCAACGTCTATTTTAGGCGAACGCCGGATCGCAGTTTCAAGTTATTCAGCATAATTAGTTTACACCCGCTATCCTCCCAATATTGCACTTTACGGGTACGTAATGCAATGTACAGTGGCCTATTCAAGTTACCTTCTATGTCATAAATCCCGATGTTGCATTATCCAAAGCGACATCCATTCAGTAATGCTATTCCTATTTCTATGCTCCTTCTATATGGACAAGTGCAAGACCTCAGACATATCAGAATTCAGTGTCAATTCAGGCAAAGCAAGTGCACCTCATCTAGAGATAAAGGTTATGCGGAAGCCAGGCAGCTCACAGAAAAGCCATTTGTAGTCTAGAGCGTGCTCAAACAAGCACAATACAGAAGACAAACTTTAGGTTCCTGTGCACTTGCCAGCTTGCATACCTAGTACATTGATATGGGTAACAACCATTGTGCATTTGGGACGCATGCCATTTTCTGAGATGAGAATACAAACAGCTAAACAGTAACTCTATATCATGGTCTTAGTGTCATAAAAGAGGGTTGCAAACACAAGTCTACCAGCTATCAGTGTTTGTAGTTTTTTATTGATAAGTCTGACGTGTTAACAAAGGCAGTATTACTTTACTACTGACAACAAACTACCCATTTTAGTTTTACACTGTAGACTTTGAACTCTGGCATTCTAGCAGGTTTAGTTTACTCACCCTGTTCAGTTTTAAAATTGAGATGCAGAAACAACATTCACCACCCCAAACAGAGTAGATTTAAACAGGCAGTACAGATTTAAAAGAGGACATGTTAAGCAGATTATAAACAGCTTTTCTTTGGCTGCATCTCTGGCTTGGCCACTTAAGGGGTGTTTTTTTAGTCAGGCGACAAATATTTCACATGAACAAGCATGCCATTTGTGAAGTTGTAAGTACATGAGGGTTCTTGATGGACACTTCCACAGAGAGCTATGTGGGAAATTTGATTCCCTCTGTTGGTTCCTCTGGCGTGGCTAAAATACACCTACAGTACAAAGTTGCTGATTTAATTTATAGCATTAACCTTAAGCCATGTTTTAAATCCAGGTCTCAATGTCCTGCATGAGATTAATAGTTTTGACAATAAATAATAGTTTCAAAACCTTATTTCTGTAATAACAACATCAATCTATAATGTTGTTTGTTCAAGATCTAGCTAACCATGCACCATCATTGACATGAGAGTGCTCACAATGGGCGACAAAGAACTGTTAATTAATCAACACAATCTTCTGTTGTTCACTTATTCTGGTGCTTGACCAAACTTTGAACCTACAAATTACCTACAAATTCCCTTATAATTAGTGTGCTAGCCTCATTTTCTAAGAACCTTTGTTAATATCTACTTAATTTCTCTTTGAAAGATTCTCTTTGAAAAACAATCGGTAGAAGACCAAACGGCATTCATGGGACATGACATTTTTATGGGTGGGCGCTGCCCTAGGCCCAATAAGTACGCAATTCCATTAACAGTCAGTTTAGTGCCTAGCCTTATGAGCATTACTGCACAATGCATTATATCATAGATCATGTACAGGTTAAGTGGTATAGGACATTGCTGTCAACAACTGACCTTAATGATCCAGACTTCATGCTTCATTGCTACATTGTTTAGTGTCACCCATAAGTGTGTAATAGCTCTGATGCTATTGCTAACTCTGAGAGCTGTTAAACAGTGGAATGAGAGTGAAAAGGAAGGAATTTAATGTAAGAGCTCTTAGGAAATGTACATGGTTCTAAAATAAGGACATTACGTAATGGGTTGATTACCACGCGCAGAATCCAGAACTAAAGTCTCACTCGATAATCAGGACTTGGCATTCCTTCCTCTCAGCTGCTACAACAAAGTTGATGGTTCATAATAGCCCTAATGGCCACAGGTGATGTAGGTGTGGAGCTCTTATAGCTCACGACCTATAGATGCAGAAAAACAAAACTTATAAGTAGAAGCTTTCTGGAAACTTGGAACTGCAGATGTTGAACTGAAGGGGGAGCTACTATTTCTGCTGTACTGCTGGACAAAATTTGGACCAGCTTGGCATGACACAAGTTCTACTTGGGAATAAAACAGACTTAGCAAATGATGTAAGCTGCGATGATGTCACTGTTTTTTAAGAATTCCAATGACGTGCTACTTGCTAAAAGGCCATAAAATGCCAAGCAGATTCTTTGTTCCTCTGAATCAAGTATCTGATCCAAAATCCTTAAAAAATAGTCTTGTAAGCACAAATCTACATTGTTCCCTTATTGAGGCTGTGCCTCCAAATTCAAATGACTGAGGACAACTTGCTCCCAGAAATACAATACCTTTTTGTCATTTGCCACATTAAGTCCCATTTAAATTCACTGGGCCTTGTGTTTGCTACGCTGCTGACCGCAATCTGAGTCACATTTGTCAGGCAGTCAAATATTGTACTTTTTGTACAAACAAACTTCTAAAATGTACACATCTTTGCGCTGGTTTGTTAAGGCCCCAACAAACGCCAGCGTTCTAAACATTCCAAGTTGTTTGTTAGAAAGAGAAATAAACAGAGCATAAACAGAGCACAAAACCCAGCATTAGAAGTTAGAGTGTCTTTTCTAAATGCAAATGGAATTATATTTTTATGAGACTGAACATTCCATGACAAGTTTCACAGTGCAATGTCTAATAAAAAGGAAAAGCTATTAATGGCAAAAGGCATGACAACAGCCGACAAGCCATTAGCTGTTCAAGTGAAACATAACAGAGGTGTGGACCTCTCGTTTGTCGCGTCTCTGGCTCGGGTTGCCAAAAGCAGACACCGCACACGCAGACATAAAAAGTTTCAGATACACCTCTGACGCTTCTAAAGAGTGGAAATTTACCATTGAGCTGACTGTCACTGGGTTATCCTCTGTTGCAAAGCTGTGACCAATCTACTGATTGCTTTTAATTGTCTTAGTCTGTGGGCGGGTCATGGTGTCACCTCGGCTTACACTGAGCCCCAGAGAGATTGGGGCTGTGCAGTCAGAGGTATGGTGTCTGCTGACAGAGCAACATAGACCAATCGGATTCAGCCATGAAGGAAATGTAAGTGAAAGTCAGGACATGAATGAACTGTTTAGCCTGTAGAGGGAATGTAGAGTCCTTATATTCATTTTGGGTGCTTGTGTTTTTAAATTTGGCTCTAAAATGTAAGAAAATTTTTTCCAAAGACACGATTTTGTCAGTGTTTATGTTTAGTTTGTACTTGATTGATTGTAAGTTATTCAAATGTGAAAGTTACTGAAACCATCATTGTTTCATTGTCTGTTAACATTTTGTTTAGCACAATAATTTCTGTTTGCAAATTATTTCCGTCTACCCATGGGCCAAACAAATTGCGGTGTAATTTGTATCATTTAAACAAGGTACTTACTAGTTGAGTCATGTTTTCAATAGCTTGCTTGCTTTGAATGTGTGCCAGAGAAGTTTTTCACCACAGTGTTTTGAATGGAATAGGAAAGGTCTGGATCTTGCTCCAGTTATGTAACTGCGTGTTTGGGTTGTAGCAACTTCCTAAACCTCTGAAATACACAAATTTAACCTACCTCAGGGGGATGATTGCCATTTGTCGAACTTTTCTTTTTAGACCTTTAAATTTGGCTCCTTAAACTATTGTGTAACAGTCGTCTGTGAGTCACCAAGCGAATGTTTTCTCTGTCAAAAATATAGTGGACAATCTCATGTTCTGTTTCACATTGCAAGGCCGGATGCTTGTACAGCATTTTGCTGTTGCATTGCCATTAAAACTACCTCACTATACATTTTTAGTTATCAATAGCAGACCTTATTATACTTTAGAAGATCAATTAAAATGAATAGTTAAAATTGATAGGTTACCAATATTGTACAACTGGTGTCTGGAGAACAGCTATAGATTATATTTTTAGCCCTGGCATGCAGCCACACTTCTGGCCACTAAGATAGTATTTGTGTTTATTAGGTCACATGTTTGAGTAATAGCTTTTAAAGTGACAGTAAAAAGAATGTTTATTTATTGAGTGTCAAATGCACTGTGAATTTTTTCTGCTTCTCTTCCATCTCCTTGAGAGCTGGGAAAAAACAGGCGTGTGTTGAAGGAATCAGCCTCATAGTGGGGCTATAGTTTGTTTAAGTGCTGCCAAATGACTCTCAGGGATTTCATCTTGGGAGCTCTATGGCAAGTTTGGCTTGTGCTTTGAAACAGAAGACGCCAAGCCTGACATAATAACTGCATCCTTGAATAGAATCCTGACAGTATAAACACTGTTAGTTAAAGAGACACGAGCAGGATAAACCACAGCAAAATGGAAACTGTGAAGCTCCAGATGAAGGAATCAATGATTTCTTTATTGAATACCCTGTAATTTATGCAATTAATCGAATTTATTTTAAATTTAATTAAGATTTTATGGTTGGTGGGTAAATGCTGATTGTAAGTTTATATATAAGTTTATAAGTCTGATTATAATAAGATTTATAAATGTAAAAAAATAATTAATTTTTTTTAGCTTGTTAATTGATGCAAAGTATCATAATAAAATCTTAAAGTTGCTTATAATAATGACAACATGTGCATGTTGTGCAAGTACGTGATTTCCTGTGTTAAAACCACAAAGAGTTACTTTAATCCCTGTAATTATCAGGTTAGCCTTTGGCGTGAACATTTCTCATGTCTGGCAAAGCTTCTGTTCTGAATGAACTATTTATGTCTGGTATAAATGCTTTAAACTGTTGGAACACAATCTTTTTGACCTCTGCAAGGCCTTTGGGGTTGAGTGAAGAGTTCATTTTTGCCTGTTTATTTTTCTATGTCAGCATGTCCCAGAAGGAGAAGCTCCAGTGTCTAAAAGACTTCCACAAAGACATTCTGAAACCTTCCCCGGGTAAGAGCCCAGGCACGAGGCCGGAGGATGAAGCTGAGGGAAAACACCCCCAAAGGGAAAAATGGGCAAGCAAACTTGACTTTCTTCTGTCAGTTGCCGGGGGTTTCGTGGGTTTAGGCAACGTTTGGCGTTTCCCATACCTCTGCTACAAGAACGGCGGAGGTGAGTTTGTGTGTTGGTAAGATCAGACCTATGTTTGACAACCAATGTGACCCCTGACCTTACTTATAAAAAATACTGTTCCAGAGTCATTGCTTAAAGTTGTGCAGTCTGTGATCAAATTTTGGGGGAGGGCCCAATGAAATAAAAAAAATGAGTAAAAAAAATCACAATGGAACTTTAAAGGAACTTTAAGAGAACTTAAACATTACATTTACATTTTTGCTTTCTTAGATTTCCATCAATGTGTGACAGTCAAAACAGACAGTACTTTGGTCACAGTGACAGAATATACAAAAAGAATGTTAGCATGGAAACCTCAGACTATACAAATTAACTCCCATGAGGATTAAGAGTTAATCACTAATCCAGTGGTTAATATAAGATATAATCATTTATAGAATTAAGTGAACTTCACTTTGTCTCCATGTAGGTGCATTTCTCATCCCGTACTTCATCTTCCTGTTTGGCGGAGGTCTGCCTGTGTTTTTCCTGGAAGTGGCACTTGGCCAGTTCACCTCTGAGGGAGGGATCACTTGTTGGAATAAGCTTTGTCCCATCTTCACAGGTGAGTTTTCTTATTGGGCATTTCCTCAGCAGGTAACAAAGAACGATTTGTATTTCTTGGAACAGATCAAAGCTATAAGCAGTTTAATCTCTGAACCCACCAAGAGTGAGTGTTGAATACAGCACAAAATAAATATTAATTTGTGGCAAATATGCAGGGTGGGGGGCGTGTCAGATACAACCATCTGTATCTGAAGATAGGCTGTGCAAAACATACAGGTTTCGAAATATGGGGTGTGAGATAGGAAATGCATGTCTCAATGTCTGCAGAAATATATAATTTTATATAATTAGCAGTCAGGGTTGGGTTAGGTTATGTTAAGGGTTAGATAGTTTTAAATGGTATTTCAGTAGCTGCTGGTGATTTTCAGGGGTGGGGAAATGTAGACCTCACTTATCATTGGCAAGACTCCTAAAAGCTGCTTCTCATGCTACTGCTAACATTGTTCAACAGTGCTAAATGCTAAACAGTGAGCTAATTACTACAGTGTTAATAAATACAATAGACATGAAGATAAAACAGACTTTAGGGACTTACATTCACATTTCAGACATTTCGCATACAATGTCTGTGGTCACTAGTTAACACAAGATTGCTCCAGGGTGTTCTGTAAATTGCTTCAGAAAAAAACGAAACTGACTTTTAAAAAAAACTTTTAAAACTTGCTTAAAGCATCAGGTTTTCCTCTAAACATATATCTTTAGAACTCTTATGTAATAAAGAGAACCACAAAATCAAAACTTTAAAAAATATATTTCATGACCACATATGGATTACTTATTTAAACAAGAATCTACCAAAGTACAACCATTACATGCAAACTACTGAATTACGCTTATCCTTGTGCCAGGAGATGAGATGACAGCTTGGTCTGTTTTGCTTTCCAGTCAACTTGGTCAGCATTGATTTACACAGTTCAGACTCTGAAACCAGTGCCTTGCATCATTTTCCTCTAGATTTGGACAAAGTTTTCCATGTTTGAGCAGCAAGGATGAGATTAGGAAACTTCTCTGAGAAATTTGCCACTTATTTAGCTTCTCTCATGGCTCACTGGAGCAGCTAAATGTTTATTGTGTGGAGAATACAAAAATAGTCTTTAAAGGTAAAAACCTGTGTATCATGTGTATTCACTATGTACCTGGGTATGCTTTGACCAGCGAATTTCCATAGTCCAGGTTAGTATGTGTTGGCTTTGAAGTCTTGTTGGTAAATGGTGTTTCTGATGAAGATGGTTGACCAAGAAAGTCTTGTTAATAAGTTTGAGGACACCAGCATCCAATGCTGAAGACCTGAATCCAGAGTAGAAACCAAAGTAGAACACATAATCTGCTCAAATTATCACATATTATTATCTTAATATTAGCATTTCTCTTTTTGTAGGTATTGGCTATGCATCCATTGTCATAGTTTCTCTGCTGAACATCTACTACATTGTGATCCTGGCCTGGGGCTTGTACTACCTGTTCCAGTGTTTTCAACCAGAGCTCCCGTGGGCAAGTTGCAACAACAAATGGAACACAGAAAATTGTGTGGAGGATACTCTCCGCAGGAATAAGACACTTTGGGTGGCTGCAAATGCCACCAACTTTACATCCCCTGTCACTGAATTCTGGGAGTAAGTAATTAATAATCTTCATCAATGTTAATTTGAATTGGTTTCATTAATTTTCTTTTGAAAAGACCAGCATAAATTCCTGTGCTGGTCCAGGCTGGTTTATGTTGGATAATGTTGGTTTAATAGTGGTCTGAGTGGTGGATCAGCAAAGCCATGCTAATCCACCAAGCTGGTTGCTGGTTGACCAAAGAGGTCTTACTGGTGAAACAATCCAAATTCACTTTTTCTGTTCAGTTTAGTAGCCAGTTATGAACCAATTCCATCACTTAGATAGTTCAAGATATCTTCATTTTTATGGTAGCTCCCTGAATCACCCAAAATAAGTTTCTCACAAACAAATGTCGTCTCTACCACAGGCGAAATGTTCTCAGCATCTCTAGTGGAATAGAGGAGGTGGGTCATATTAAATGGGACCTGGCTCTTTGTCTTCTCGCTATGTGGGTCATTTGCTTCTTCTGTATCTGGAAAGGTGTGAAGTCCACTGGGAAGGTAAGCTTAGTTACATCCATGTATTATCTCAACTTAAGTCCATTAACTAAAGAACTATTAATATCATTCCAGATAATCCTGTACTGGGTTATTGGAGTTATAACTAGATGGTGGATGTGAAGACTACCGTAGCTTAGCATTTACTGGTGATTAGCACCAATGTTAGCAAACGTTTTTCACAATAGAGAGAGCAAAGTCAATCAGCAGACACCCTGTCTTGAGCAAACATTTTCTGTGAGCGTGTATTCATAAAACCTTATGATGGCTTCTGCCAAGACACTGTCACTTTGGATTTCTTTATAGTAATGTGACCATTAGTTATTTTAAGCCTCTCCCTTTGGCCTGCAGCCATTTTGATTTGTGTGAAATATAACCTGACACCATTGAGGGTGGAAGGTTAAAGATTTTGTTGGGTTGTCATATGATGTTATACTTTTTAAAGATTTTAGAATCTCATACTTTTCTATTTACTTTTTTTTCTAAATACTTTAGTGTGTTAGCCTTGAGATTCTACATAGTTGTTGTGCCACAATGCAATTTTAAAACTATTTACAGATTGGTGTTTTGATGTACTTCCAACATTGGGGTCAACATAGAAATTCTGACTAAACCAAAAAGAATCAAAACATTGAAGGACAACAGTACACACATTCTCATTTATTGACTAAAAGCATATAACCCAAAGCCAAAATCAAACCGTCAGTTCAAGTAAGCTTTAAATTGCATGTAAGCCTTGCAAACTGTTTTACCAAAGTTGTTTCATAATAGTCCTTAAAGACCCTGTGAGATGCCCTTAAATAAATTTTCAAATTACCAACTTTGCTGGTGTATTTGTTTATATAACAGCTGAATTTAACTGTTTCTGTCCTTTCTTCTAAGGTTGTTTATGTCACGGCAACATTCCCGTTTGTAATGTTAATCGTCTTACTGGTACGGGGTGTCACTCTTCCTGGGGCCGCCGAGGGCATCAAATTCTATCTGTACCCGAATGTGACCCGCCTTGGAGATCCAGAGGTAAGATCCCATGGATACTTGCAAGTCTTCTCACAGAGGGCTTGCCAAGTGTACTCACAATTACTTATTCCACACCATTTGAGGAGCCTCTAATATATTGATTGAGCTGTCTTTATGGGTAACAGAGTGCCATTTGAGAGAGGTGACATGCAGGCCAAGTATGGTAACCCATACTCGGGAATTCGTGCTCTGCATTTAACCCAGGAGTTAAATGCAGTTAAATTCGAGTTAAATTCGTGCTCTGCATTTAACCCAGGAGTACACACAACCCACTACTCCTTTTGCACACACAGGAGTAGTGGGTTGTGAACACACACTGCAAACCACGAAACAGCAGTGGGCAGCTATTTACTGCAGCGCCCAGGTAGCAATTGTTTATTGCTGAAATAATGTTGTACACCAATACACTAAAAACATAGATTAAACTTCGAATGTACAGGATGTAAAATTCAAGATGTGCAAAACAGTCAGATGGCCTCAGTCAGAATGCTACATATATCTAAACATGACAATTTATGTTAGTTCTTGACAGTGTATACAGATCTGAAGGACCTGCAAGAGCCTTATGCACACAAATATTTGAGTTTGTCTCGCCAGTTAATCAACAAAACAAGTCAGAATTAGCGAGCATCTCCATTCATGTTGTCAGTCAACAAACGGTTTGGCGTCTTGTGTCTAGGTGTGGATTGATGCAGGGACGCAGATTTTCTTCTCCTATGCCATCTGTCTGGGGGCCATGACGTCACTGGGAAGCTACAACAAATACAAATACAACTGCTACAGGTGTGTTTCGACACCCCAGGGGCGGGAGGGGCGCTTATTTCAGTGAACGGGCAAAATGGGAGCGTAGGTTCCTTTGTGTTAATTAACAAACTCCATGAAATATGTGTGACATAGGGACTGTTTGCTGCTTGGAGGCCTCAACAGCGCTACCAGTTTTGTGTCTGGCTTCGCAATATTTTCCGTCCTGGGCTTCATGGCACAAGAGCAAGGGGTGGACATAGCCGATGTGGCAGAGTCAGGTACGAGGGTCAAGTGGCAGTGATGGTGGGCACTGCTGCTGCAAATAACATCCAAAA
>JAZGTJ010011958.1:0-16341 GCA_036877575.1 Botia almorhae
TTACTTTCACAACAAATGTTTCCTAACATATTCTGCTACATACCCTGAAGAGCTTTCACTGCTATTTACAAAATGTTGGGGCTCTGGGGCTGTTTATAGATCATTATAGTTCTGACCAGTTATCACTGTTATCTGGAACCCACATTCCCAGACTTTGTGTTCACATCCACTTCATCTTAAAAATGTGATTTTTACTTCTCTCAACTAAAATTAATTGAATAAGATCTGTCGTCCTACGAGGTCAAATAAAGAAACAGCCACTGTGAGAATATGGAGACACTTTGTTAAAAACTAAACAGAATACTTTAGAATATAATATTTTAATTAATACATTTTAATTAATTCATTACTAAGCTGACAGCACATTCACAAGAAATTCAGTGATCAAGGTCATTTTTTACTGTTTTTCCCTTTAATTGTATCACAGCGTTTAAACTGTGTCTGAGTTCAAATGACTTAAGTTATATCTGGCATATTCTATTCTTGGTCATTTAAATATGATATTTCATTTAATGATCGTTTAATTACACCTACATCTGTCCAGAGTGCCACATCAACACACAATTGATCTCATTTTTAAAGAGCTCCTTACACTGAAAGAGTCCGTCTACTGTTGACTTCAGCAACACTGTTTTCCTATTAGCCTCAAATAACTGTTTTAGTTAGAAATAAGGTGTGGAAATTACTTTAATTACATCCTTTGTGTAGGTAAAGAACTTTTAGGCATCTATATCATAATTCATAATAAATCTTAAAAACTCTACACGATACGACAATATAAGTGATTATCATGGTAACAGTAAGCAGACGTGGTGCTAGGTTAAATTTAGCAATGTTTTTTGACTTCAAAATGTTGACTACCTCAGCTCTTCAACGCGGACTCATTTATTTCCCTCTCTTGCTCTTTCAGCTGTGTTTCAAACGTGCTGTGTTTAAGAATCCCTTCAGCGCTGATTATGAACACATCTACAGGTTACCAGCTTCACTAATTCCAGGACTGTTGCCTGCTACCTCTGAATAAAAACCTAAACTGAGGAAAAGACTGAACATGTTATTGCTGCACTCCTACAGCCAGATCACATACATAAAACACCACATCAAATGTTCCTAATATATCAATGCCAAATATTCTTGTAAAACATAATGCAATTTAAATGATTTATTATTATTATTCATTAAGTGATCATTTTCATTAATCAATAATACTTTCATTAACTGACCACAATTATTTTAAATGCCATGCCTTATCACATCTTAAAAAAGGGTTTTACATGCTAAAAGAAGAATGTTCCATTGCATTGCATTCTATTCTAGCTAATCTGTTATGCTAGCGCTTTTTAATTTATTATTCTGCATTTTAGTTATTCAAATCATTTGTTTTCATTTATGCTAACAATAGCAGACAAGACATATTGATATTGTTTATATCTGTTAGGGTTGTAAACAACACTCTCCAGTCCTCACTCCAAATTACGTTTAATTACTTTTTAATCAAGTTAAAAAAATCAGGAAAATATTTCAGTCCTTTTCAAATAATTGGTTGTATTTTTTTGTTTTTAGTTGTTGTCGTTTTATTTTCTCACGAAAACATTGTAGGAAAAAGTGAAAATGTTCACAACAAACACTATAACAAAAGTCCAACAACAAGTCTAGCTCGGCTCAATCAACAATGTCTGCAACACACACTCGAAGGTGATAGATGTTGATTGGTCCGTTTGAGCGTGGCGTGACAAGAGTCATTTTTTAAGTGGAGGTTCAGGGTAAAGTCTCCTGACCTCTAGTTAACCGTGTCTGCTGTATCCAGTTAGTCATGCCCCATGCTGTTTTCCTTCACTCTTCCATAAGTAAGAGAGAGGGAGTTTGTTGTTGCTCTCAACCATAACTCATCCTGACTGCATTGTACCCTTGCAAGGTTCTGCACAGCTTTAAACAGGAAATGCAAACCTTTGCGGCTTTCCTGCAGCGTGTATGACTCGGTCAAACCAATCAGATTGCGGGATGATGAGAACAGGCTCGTGACACTAAAAGACTCGAGAACACTAGACGTGACACTAGATATTTATCCACCCTACACCCAAACTGTTTTTAAAGGAACAGTACACCCAAAATAAAAGTGTTACCAAACGGAGCTGCAAAAATAATGACTGTTTCAACAGGTTTTCCAAACAAACACACAATTGGTCAGGTCAAATAGATAGCCCCGCCCCAAACTCCAGCCTTTGGTTGACCCAATGGTGCTGCGTCAGGCTGGTTGGAACATTCAAGCAAACACAGCAGATAGTACCACACAGCCACAGTGTTTTCACTTTTCAGGAACGTAACACATTTAGAAACAAAAAGCACATGCTACAGCATTTAATGTCTGCAGATCTTGTCAGCCGTGCCCCATCTGTCCCCGTTACTGCCATCCAGACACTGCTTCATACAGAATATATTATATATCATTCAGTATATATTGAAAATGCTTTTTACTGTGAGAGCACCGGGAATATTAAAAATAAATCTGACAGACAGAACAGCCTGAAAATAAAATCATATGCTGGAAACGTAGGGGGAAATTATATGTAGAGCGCATGCGCATTTATATATAGATATACACAGATTCTCAGAGATAGTTTGGAAGGCAGTATGTTCTCTCTGAAAAGAATAGAGGCAGGAAATGCCCGTCTAGTAGAACTAAACGGGTTGTCGTGGAAACATTACCAGCCAAATGTAACGCAATAGCAATTCTCCAGTTCAAATGAGTTTTTCCAATTCAATCCACAGCATATCAAAAYCACACACCTGAAAGCCAATTAGAGAGCAATTTAAGTTGTTCAGGGAAACAAATGTCAATTTTAGAGGAGACAAAACACAAAAATAAACATGACCGCATGATTTGGATGACCTCAGCTTTGTTCTGTTCCCTTTTAACACAGTATTTTTAGTTTGTTTATTTAATGTTCTGATCTTCCTTTCAAAGTCATTAACTAAGAGAAGTATTTCTCTAACGAGTTCTTATGTTGTGTGTGTTGCAGTGACACACAACTCCAGCCGAAGGCCAAGACTGACACGCTGCTTTCCTACACACACACACACACACACACACACACACAATCACACACATAGATATACACTCGCACTTATCAACAAATACTCTGCAGGAGAACTCATAGTGATAAATATCTACAAATGATAACTGCCCCCTGTAGCTGAGCTGAATCATTCTCATTACTGTATAAAAATCGACTAGGGTATTATCATCTACAGCTTTATCATAATTAAATGCACGTTACTATATCTCTACACGGATTCACTGCCATTCACAGCATCTTCAGAACTGGATCCAAGGAGAACAAAATAGGCAAGCTAATGTTCTGAAGTACCACTGCCATACTTGGGAAAACCCTTTATGGATTTCTCCTCAGCTTGAGAATTTGTCTGGCTGCTTCGGAGAAGAAAACGGGAAGAGAATACCTTGCTTGTCGTTTGTTAGCTCTCCATTCTTCTCCTAGAAACCTGCTTTGAGCACCACAAGAATGTGGGTGGAATCCTATCAAAGACAGCTTTGTGGATTCCTGTCGAGCAGAATTTTGTATACATTAGCTCCATACACGCGGAGTGTGAATGCAACAACACGTTCCTGGTAACATACGAAGCTAGCAGCTTTTTGTATACTGTGTGATGACATGGCTTCTAAAGTGTTTAAAGTTGTGTGGTAGTACGTGTATTGTCCTGTCCCCGTGTTGCCATTTTCAAACAACGTTTGTTTTCAGGCTTTCTAGCTTAAAGTCTGTGATTTACAAATCATTTTTGTATGTTTTTTTTGAGAAAACCTAAAAATGGAGACTAAGCTGAAGGGAAAACTCAAACATGCTTTACCTATGGCAGTTTGTACATTTAATATTCATGTTTAACACAGAAATATTAATTATTAATGTTGAATCCTGTTATATATTCTATCAGTTTTCCTCAGCTCGAATCTTCTCTTCAGCTATTGGTTTATTTATTATTTTATACCTTTCATCACTTAACTTAAATGTGAAACATCTAATCTCTTGAACTTGGAAAAAAAAATTCCACCCAGTTTAATATGCTCAATTACACGTAAAACATTTGTAGGTCGAGTCCCAAAAGTGTAAAACCTGTGGTCCTGTTAAAACATTCCTCACGTCCTCCGTCCCTCTAGATTAGCAGTCACTATTTTGCAATTCCATTCAGTGCCAGATATTATGCACACTCTGTTTAGCTTCATGCTACTTTTTAATGTAAACATATAAACCAGTTAAACCTGCAGCTTGGTTTTCCTGATGTAACCCAAAGCAAAAAAACTCAAATTTAGAATCCCATTGAAGCAGTGTAAACATAGCTTACGTAACAAACCGAAATGCTGAAGAAATCAATATTAGTTAATCTGGGTGAAAACTACAACAAACAAACAAGAACTATAAACAATGAAAGTCTCCAAGAAAAACTCACCATTAAAAGACAACCAGATTTGGCAACTAACTGGGGAACAAGCCACAGGTGATCTTCCATAAGGAGAGAAGTGAAACAACCAACAATGGCATCCAAACAAGATACTTTAAAATAAAGAGCATGACCTTCAAAATAAAATCCCCAAGTGAGACATGCAAATGAAACGTTCCTAAATCTGTTACAGTATTTTTATCTATTTGTTTAGCTTTTGAATCCACTGCAAACATTTAGCAGTATTTTTATCTATTTGTTTAGCTTTTGAAGCCACTGCAAACATTACAAAAGCAAACAAATTATGCCATTATAGATCCTTAACAATTAATATAATCATATTTAATGTAACCTGACCAATATGAGCTTACTGACTCATCTCCCTCAAAATAGTTGTTTTGACAGTTTCCACTGTCAAAACCCAGAATTAAATGACCTGGCCTTCACTTATGAAAAATGTATAATAGACATTTCTTTTTATTATTAAAATGACCTATTGTCATTGTCTCCAGGTCTCCTCTCACAGACTGAATTCAGATGTGAAAAATGTCATAAACAAACAGTGCCGATTTCTGCTGCATTTCTTCTTTCTCTTAAGCATAACACTGACATCAGCAAAATATTCCTCATAGGAATCTGCTCAATGTTTCTTTTTAATTACTGGATGAATTATGAATCTTCAGTCCCATAAGTATAGCACAACCTTGGGACTCAGTACACAGATATTCTCAGCAAACTAAACTCTTTTGCTAATCTAAGCCTTAGATGTCACAGTAACAGACTACCCACTGTTTGTTCACTGACGGTCAAATGAAAAACATCGGTTACAATTGCCTTTTCTAAGTCTTATTGGCTTGTTTACAACAAATTCATCAAATCTCTGCAGATGCTCACAGTTTATTTGTTTTGTTTGTTTTAGTGTTTATTTGTTTGAGGCACTTACTGTAGTTCACTGATAACTACATATGAATATATATGAACTCCATATTTTACATTGTGTTCTGAGTAATGTCAATGTCCAAATACTGTTGGACAGGTAAAATGTCCAATTATTAATGTCACACTTTTCAGTTCTTTTTCCATATATCTGTTCATGGAAACTTCCAAGTCAGTTTTCTGCTGTGTTCTGTTTTCTTATGGTCTATGTCAGATAAACCCACTCCTTAAAAAATTAAACAAACTGGTTCTTTGCTTTACATGTCATTCAGAAGGTCTCTTCCTGTCTCAGTAGGCAGTTGTTGACCAGAATATGCTGCAATGTGAACCAAAATTTATTTCATCAGTCATTTGCTAATTGGGCAGTTGTGTTTTTGCAATAGCTTGACATGTGATGTAACATGTCATAGAGAGACATGGAGTACAAAGCAATTTTTTATAAAAGGTTAATGGGGCTCTAGTTTAATAACTGTGAGGTTTCACATGTGTAAATTATTAAAGATTCCACAGACAAGGAGTGGATAAAATAGGGAAATCGCTCTACAGAGGAAAAAGGCCTGTTTTTTCATGCTCTGTCTATTGCAATTCATCTACCTCGTCACATGCATGGCGTCGACTTCTCAGTTACCAGCGACCTCGGCTGTAACCAGCACACATAAAGCGCAGGGAACATGCGGTTAATTATAAAAGGCTGTGTAAATGAATTTATGCATGTGTGTGTGCAGTAACACCCTGCATGTTACGATAAGTGATGACAAAACATGAAGAACAGCCATTAATGAAACTTCAGTGTTGGTTATGATCGCAGGCAGGATGCTGTGGTTGTTTTTTATGAAGGTGTCACTGCTTGACTGAGGTCTCTGTGCCCGTCTACCTGCTTGTCTGTCTCTCTCTGGCACTTTAGTCGTGGAATAAATGAAAGTGGGGAGATACTTTGTTTGTTTTTATGTAAACTGTCTATCAAAATGATGTGTTTAGGAGAACATTTTTTTTGGTTGTTGTTCCCAATGTTGCAGTGATTAATTACCAGGCTATAGTCATACATAGCTTTTTTACTTGCAGCAAAAAAGTGTGGTTCTTCTGTCTTAGAACCAATGTTTAATACGGCCAATATAATATTTTATGTCTTGTGTAAGGGCGAGTTCATCTGACATATGTAATACTCCAATAATGCAGCACAAAAAAATGGACTTAGTAAAATGACATGACAGAAAACAATTGCGTAGATAATATTATAAAATGGCACAAAACTTGTTTTGACTTCGCGAACGACCAACAATTCTCCTCATCCACAAGTCGTAAAACGGATTATTTCACATACATAACTCAAATAACTAAATGGAATATACAGTTTTGATTGTAGCTATATAGTTTACTGTAAGTGCCTCAAACAAAACTATGATTAAACAATAAACAGTCAGAAAATGAAGTGTGGGCGCCTAGTGCATGTGCCAGCGGAGTTGTGATTGATCGACACTGTTGTTGTGATTGATTGACACTGTTGTTGTTGGCTTTTGTGATTAAAATTTTTTGTAAACATGACATGTTTGTCATGCCAATATAAAGTAGTATTCCTTTATTTCAAAATTCTGTTCATCCTCATTAAGAACGTGCCATCTTTCTCATGCATTTTTAATCACAAGAAACAACATTCTGCTATTTTTTTATAGTAATGCACATCACTTAGTTGTGACTCTTGGTTGTTTTTTCATAGATCCCATTATGGCTATGATTGATCAGTCATTCGTCTGGCTGCAGATTGTTCCTGGAACCATGGCTTCACATTTTCCCATCTCTCCTCTCTTCATTTGCAGAGGTATCCAGCTAAACCCCATTCATTTGCAGAACCACCCTCAACAGGCTATAGTGTATCGACTCCTGAGAAACCCTGTAATGGTGGTCTCACAAAAGGGGTTAAAATGAAGACAAGATCACTGGGAGAAGTTTGTAGTCGTTAAGACATACAACTTTTTATAGCCTCATTCTGTAGGTCTTTACTGGAAAAACATGCTCTTTTCAATACATAAATACTAACAGTTCATCTTGGTACAAGTGGAAAGAGACAGTTAGAGGTACAAATACATCCACTTGCACCTTCTCTAACTGACATTCTGCTTTGTAGCCTCTGTGTATTGTTGTAACGATACGGTTAGCAAATACCCATGTCCCCACCACTGGACTTTTATATATGACAGCTACCATTAGTTACTGGATGCCGGTGAAATAAATCGTTTAAAGACAACGCTCGCGCCAAATGCCACAGCCAACTGTTTTTTGGTGCCATTTATCGCAGGCACATCATGTTCTGTTTGATCATTATCAAGTTGAAATAGATTAAAGCCATAAACAGGTGCTTTTGTCTTTTTTTCCCATGTTCTCTTGTTTTCTCACACTTGTTCTTGTTTTCCATTCCTCCCTCCCACTTTCTCTCACACTCTCTCCCTCCTTCTGTCTCTCCCCCCCTCGCGTTTAAGTTTTCACCACCCTGCCTACAAATTTAGTGCCACAAAGGGCTCAAAGGTCTCAAAGGGCTAGAGATGTTTCGTGGGAACATTTCAAAAGAGCATTTGGTGGATGTAGTCGGTACGTCCCACTAGCCTTATCTGATGTGGGCGTGAAGGTCTGTATTATGTGTAATACAGCTTCCAAAAGCTTTCTCCTTCATCTTAACGATAGCTGCAGAATACACAGCTAATTTTGATTGTCCATCAATAGGGAAAGATGGTTTTTGCAACCAGATGATGTTAAAGCATCAACCAGCAGGGAATAAAGGGGCCACACTAAACCAGTTAAAGCTCAAGCCTCTGGTTATGTGGAACAGTGTCACACACACTGAAACAGACTTCTAAGGTTTCTACATTTCACTCAAGTGTGTCTCTTATGACATCACTCAGTCTGACCGCTCCAGAAACTGCAGGGTAGCATGTTTATCTCTCCCACAATCGCACTAGATTGGGGGAGAGAATAAGTGCAGTTTGTCAGAGCGCAATGCATGGCTGTGCATTTCAAAGAACAGAGCACAGCCATTGAGACTGGCGCCACTCTTTAACCTAATCGCATCTCTCCAACAAATGCTGCACAGCCATTTGAGGTATTTAAGAGAAAAATACATCTGCGCTAATTGCCCGTGATGTTCTACATGCCAGTACATTACTGTAATTTACTGTAATGCAAGTTACTGTAATTTATCATACTCTTATTTATTACATTCATCCATAAATCTTTTACTGATGTTTTTTGAGAAACTGTTTAACACCTCATTTTATTTGGCTTTCATTTCTGTACGCAGTATCAAAGTTAGTTGTCTACAGTAAAAACAGTAAAAAACAGTAACAGCATATGCTGTTGCGCATACAGTTTCACAGGTTTTGAGGGGCAGAGCCGCCTCCCTTTACAATTCAACCTGAATGAGAGTGAGTGACACATCGTGATATTGAACTTGAAAAAGGAAAATTATTCTAGAAGGCAATATCATACCGTTTGTGCTGGAGACAGACTTTCTCAATGCAGAAATAAAATTAACAGTGTAACCTTTGCTTTTGATGGATCCTGGCAGACTTTGCTTTTGAACTGTGAGTTCCAAAGCCCGCAACAATGGCCAGTATTACAGTAAACACTCCTAAATGCTCCATCAGCATTTAACACTTAAAGAAGATTAAATTCTTATGGATGGTTTCCAAAAATGCATTGGTTTCCCAGCAGGTTTATTGTAGTTTTGAATTGAAGTTTTGAAACACTGGTTTTCAGTTTAGCGCTTTGCATAGCTTCCCTGTAGCTTAACTGGTAGAGCATTGTGCCAGGAAATGTCCCGGTCACAGGTTTGAATCTCAGTGAACGCATATAGTGATAGAATGAATCGTTTCAATGTATTGTGATTTGTTTTAGACAAAATGCCTGCCGTTTACTTTATTGAGTTTGTTTAATAGCGTTTGTGTTGTTTGAAAATGTCAATTTAGTTTTTAAGTTTCAGTTTATATCCCTTACAGAGTCATAAATTGCCCCATGATGAAACCCATTATGTTTATCAGAAACTGCACCACAATCAAAATAACACCATCAAAGTTCAAGTTAAAAACACCACTGACAATTACATCTGCTATAAACGAGCCATTGCCACAACACTTAGCAGTAAATTGTAACTACCATCATCACCAGAATGTTTATGATTCAGCAGCATGTACTAGATTAGCTAATCAACTAATGTGTGGCACAGGATCTGTGGAAATAATTTAAAGGGATTTGTTTGAGACATTTGGATCAGCTAAAAAACCTTCCCTATGTCTTTTAAATTTGTCACAGAGACACACCACTTTTATTTGCTGTATCCTATTTGCTGAGTGCTGCGCTATTATTGTGGTGTCATTAATTTTCAGATACACCTGCCACTAAATGTCAAAAACATAAATTGAACAGTGATTCCTTTACATATTAACCAGAAAGCCACTTCCTGTCTAATTGGGCAGTTTTTCACAGAATACACTGACAGTCAGTAGACTGGACGGGAAGCTGGTTTAGGATTGGTTGGCTTCGATAATTTGCAAAGTCCTCTTGCAAAAGGACTTTGTTATTGAAAATATTTTTTGCTAGTCTCATCTTATTAATAGTTTTTAATAATATTTTTGTTTCTCTGTTGGGGGGAAGATTTAACTTAATAACAGATTCTAAGATTTCTCAAAAATTCTAAAAAGGGTTTACCATTCTAAATTTTCGAACCAAATCACTACACAAAACATCACTTCTTTATTTAGAGAAGAATAATCTGAGGATTTTTAGCTCTTGCTGTGGTCTTGAGGTTATGTCCTGATGGACAGCTGCTTTGTGATGGTTTTGACATTGAGTGCATTTCCTGTCAATGGTCCCCATCTAGTGATTTGAATATTACAGGTTGCCACTTTAAAAAGACTGAATCTGAGTGTTTATTCAACTACCCATGACAGCTTGCTGGTTAGCCAAGTTGCCGATTCCTAGAGAAAAGTGCATCAGCGGGTATATGACTTTGGACAGCCAAATTAGTCCATTTTGGCTATTATAAGGCAAGATGCGTAATGTAAGAAAAAAAAAACAGACAGTTTTGAATAAGATGTGTACAAGGAGAACAAGCTCAATCAACCAACGCTCTCTGCTAGCCTCATGTAAACCAATGACATGTTTTTCATGTGATTATTGCTCTCAAACAAGGTCAATTGTGGCTGCGCTTTGCTCAGTACTTACAGCTATGTGAGACACTTCAATATTTAATTCTGATAACATCACACACATGTGGTGTTAAAGTGTGAAAGTTATCGAATGTTAACTGTGTATGTGTATTTTATGGAAATTTCACATCAAAGGCAATGCATGAATCCTTCACAGAGATGGCAATCCCATAATGCATTGCCACAAGTTCAGCGTAAAGGACATCTATGATGTTAAATGGAATGCAGAGAAATGTTTATGATAAATATATGTCATTTCCAGTACTGAAAAGCATCTAGTCAAAATCTTGTCTAAATTGAATAAAAACAACAGTTTAAATCAAATGTAATATTTCTGAGGGCTCAGACTTTTTATGCTTGTTCTAATAGAAAGTATCACATCATTAGCTTAGCAACAGGCTAAAGTAAACTTGGTTGTTAAATCAGTACACTTCACAAAAGTGTTGTTTGTGTGGCATGCAGGGTTACAGCATTTCAAATCATTCACCTATGAAGTTACATGAGGGTTAGGGTGTATATGTACTAAGCTAACAATTTTAGGTTAGAATGTTTCCCTTATGTTTCCATTAAGTAAAATATCCATTATAAAAGGTTATTTTGAATGTTCTAGGAATGTTAAAAAGCCATTTTTTTACACTTTTTATTAATGTTGCTTGGATATCAAAACTGTATTCAAACTTTTAATTTCTGTAGCATTTCTTAAACATTTTACTAACAACGTAAGAATAATGTATAATATATTTTAATATATGATATGTAACAAAAATTCTACTGACGTTACTGCAAGAAAACATTTTGATAACTTTGAAAGAACTTTCAGTAAATGTTAGCCAAGATTCTAAGAACGTTCCCACAACGTTAGCTGGGTAGGCAGCGGACAGCAAGACAGCTACCTAGCCTTTGTCAAAACTAGATTATCTTGAGGCAGCTTTTTGTTTGTTTATTTGTTTTTGATGTGAAATGCATAAGCTCCATTTGTCAAGCTTGAACTATAGCATTTTGTGTGTGATGATGGGGGACGAGAGAAAAAGCGCATGTGAGCCAAAGCTCACGTCGCAGAGCCAGGAATGTGCTAAGTGCTGACGCTATAGAAAAACAATGCAGATTGCCTGATGCCAATCTTCTGCTTCTGCCTCGCCGTGTGAATGAGGGGACACAGTGTTATTCACAGGCATAATACCCTGAATATTTTAGCGGCAGGAATGTGGCCTTCTAAAAGCTCAGCGTTCCTGTGAAGAGATGTTAGAATGTACAGCAGCTCTCAAACCGTCGCCACAGGCGCGAGTGTACACAGTGTCTAGTCAGGGAGGCCGTGCCCTGTTCGCTAAGGGCAACAACTGGGTCTTTCACCCCCGAACACTTCTCACTTTTTGGAAGGTAATAGTCTGTCAGAATTGTAGGCCCCACACACTAGACTTAATGGCATGTTTCTGTTTGTGGCAGCCAGTGAGGGCCACTCTGTTAATATCTTGATATGAAGTGCCCTGTGTCTCTACCCGTTTCTTTTATTTCTTTGTTTTGTATCCCTTTGGCATAGATCTTATTGTTTGACACCCCCGTGTGGCCAAAGCTGGTGAAATAACAAGGACTTTGAAATTAACTCGACTCCCGGTCTACACACTGGATTTAACTTCATGGCTGTCATAGATGCCTGCTGGTGGACATGAAAGTGATTTATGTAACAGCTACAAACATTGACAGCCAGACGTTTGTAGCAAGCGAAGCAAGGCTAAATGCACGTTTGAAAATGCACTAGTGTGTTCACAATTTTACACAGTCTCTCTCTCTCTCTCTCTCTCTCTCTCTATATATATATATATATATATATCTAATGTAATGTTTTTACAAGAGCTTGAGACTTAAACTGTAGTGTTATCAGGAAATGGTGTTATGGGTGTTCTGCTAGCCATGCTAAGCTTATGGGTACCAATCCTAAGCAACACACACGCTTATGAAACTAAAGCTGTTTTTGAGTAAAGGTGCCTGTTAGTTGCATCAATATAAATGAAAAGGATTAAATGGTTAATGTATCATTAAAGCAATAGAATGGTGTCATGTGTTGATGCAATGACAGGGGCATTCCAAAGGCATTCAAAGGGCGATCCGAGCCTGTTCTGAGAAAGATAAGTGCTGCTTGGGTTCTGTAACAATGACACATGCACACAAACACACACACACTCAAGAACAAAGTCTCTCCCCATCTCTGATCCATGTTCAACACACTATACAGATCAGTAGCACATCACACACACTCAAAAGCAATTAGCATTTTATTTAATGTTTGGGTTAGAAAACAAGGAATGAGTGACACGTCGTGTCTCCAAAAATCCTCCCATTTTAAAACAAGACGGCAGCTTTGCACCCCAGGATGCGCTCTTCTGCCAGAGCACGACTGCTGCATTAAAGTAACACGACACAGTCCCCGAACAGACGCCGAAGTCAAAACACTTCACCAGCCCTGCTGCGTCCTTAACTGTAAATGTCATGTTTACCCATGACAACATTTCAACCCCTGAGGGGACGAGCAGGTACTGCGGTTAATTATTTGTAAACATTTAATTGGCATTTACACCCGAGAGAATTGCTCCGTTCACCCCAGCAGGACACATGCACATTCTCATCAGGCATTAATCAAGCGCGCTAAATGAGCCCTCCCCGTGTGTCTCGGCTCGGCGCTAGCCAAACAGGGGGCGACGCTGGATTCATTTTCATTAATAGCTTGACGAAAGCAGAATAATTTGTTTAATGTCTGGAAAACACACCGAGATGCCATCAGGTGAGCAAAGCATCCAAGAGGTTTGAGCTTAGTGACATCGTACCTTCTGGCTCCGTTCCAAATAGTGCATTAGCATACTTTTTATCTCTGCAAGATATAGTATGTATGCTGTGCATAGTATGCAAATTTTCATCGTACATAAAATATTTGGAAGACCTAGTGCAGGGGGTTCTCAACTTTTGAAGTCACCCAAACTATTTGAAAAAAACATAACCTACTATACCATAACTGCTGTTTTATTTAATAGTTTGCTGTTTTCCATATACATTGTGCAGTATGCGGCAAACACAAGCAGTACACTTGTATTCCATTCCAAACACAGCTTCTGTTCCAAATACTAATATAACTGCTAGACATCGGTCACATCTTGAGGTCAATGGGTGATTCGATCATTATAAAAGTTATCACACCTCTTCACTCAACCACCCACAAATGCTTACAGAGATCTATAGATCTCATGAAGGGGGCAGTTCAAGCGACCTACACACTGATCAGCCCACATCAATGATGACTGACAATGTTCTCGTGTAACTGCCTGTCATTATCAATGGTTTTAAAGATCACAGCTGGACCAATTGCTATTTACACTGATTCGATTAAAGATCAGAACTGGATTAATTACAAGGGTTATTGTCAGGTCATCTACACACCTCAGTTGTGGCTTTAGATTAAGTCTCTAGAGGAAGCCAGGAAGCAGAACACACTCTGTACTTCAGTTATATTCATATATTCAAACAAATGGACATGAAGAAAACCTACTCACTTAGAACCAGTGGCCTTGTGGTTAGTGCACATGCTGTGCTACAGTATGTTGAGACGCTCTGCTTATGTGAGACCTGGGATTGACTTCCGTTCAGCCTCTTCATTTCCTGTCTCTTTAACACTTTATTTTTAAGTAAAAATGGCAAAACGTCCAGAAAAACAAACCTGGAAAAAAGATGTACTTAATTAAAAAGCATTTTCACATCTTTTTCAAACCAGTGGAGTGACATATCAAAGTGCGAAAGCAATTTGTCTCATTTTAATGTCTTACATAATAGTGTAAGTGTTGGTTAATTTGGCCTTATGAATGTGTCTTTCTATTCTTCTAAAAAGACAAAAAAAAGCAGTGCAGTTCAACCAATGCAGATAATTAAATTTAATCCGTTTATTAAAACGTACTAAATAAAATCAGCACTAAATAAAATCACGCACTTGTCTGTGTATGGTTAGCAAAACCTTGTTAAGGTTTTAATTATAACTCATAACACAAGGCAATCAGATATTTCATCCTATAAACGTCCGTATTGCTTTACTTAAAGATTGTTTTCACAGTTGTGCATGCAGCACATTATCATAGCGACTATTTGAAGTTCACACGTGTATTTGAACATAACCTGATGCTCTCCACTGCAAGTGTAAAACATGAACTTCACTTTATGAGCTTTCAGATCTCTCCGTCCGGGCCACGAGGAATGAGTGTGTGTGTTTGATGGTTTCTCAAACAACAGGACATCAACAGCTACAGGATCACATATTGTTTCATACAAAATATAGGTGCAAACAAAACAATGCTATGGTAACCATTGTTTCCACCACATTACCAGTTACTATAGTTACTGTTACTATGAAATTCGCCACCACTGTCATGTTTGCACTATCATCTAATTATATCAAATCTGTCTGTCTATCCATCTATCGCAGAAAGTTCAGATATATCTATCTACTGTAGTTCAATTCTTGAACTACAAGAATCATAGTTACACAATAATTATACTTTTGTATAAAAAAAGTATAGTTATACAAGAATTGTTGGTCAGGTTAGGCAACACTTTCACTAGTTTTATACACAAACATTAGTCCTCCTGTGCAGAAAGAACCAGAAATCTGATGCGCAATCATTTGAATGTTACAACACAAAACTGTCACGCACTGAGACAGAAATAGTATGAGAGGACCCGAATGTCGGCAACACTGAAATGAACCGGCAGCTGCATGAGTCAGCCTCACAGATACCTGACGCAAGCACATTTTCTCCCAGAGACTCTGTAGATATGGTGTCTGCACGTATGCATGTTTGTCTATATCCGGCGAATGCCCTTATTGAGTATGTGCCACATCTCTTGTGCCTCCTCACTCTAGACCATGTAGCATCTTGATTGAAACTTGTCCGATACTGTCTGCCTGCTTCTGTTGCTGTCATTAGGGACGCCATGATTGCTGACTGCATTTACTGGCTGTCAGGAGGCAAAAACCAGCACATAAGCAAGTTCATCCAACTGTATCGGCAGGTGAGGACGGATGGGCTGCGAGATGCCCACAAAGGCCCAATGTCCAGTCAAAACTCAATGAATAATTATTGCTTAAAAGAGTGTCGAGTGGGGTAGATCAGTACGTATCAATCAAACATAGACTCTTCTGCATACATTTTAGCAAAGCAGCAAAAACACTGCCATGTAAAATATCAGCATCTTTGACCCCAGGAAATATTTCCGGTTTATATGTTCTGTATGGTGTTGTTTTAGTGTCACACATGTTACCCTGAACCATTCTTGTGATATTATTAATGAAAAGGCCCATTTTGAATTAAAGCTGCAATTCGTAACTTTTGCCTCTCTATCGCCATCTGTGTTTGAAACACAAAATTGCAAACTCTTCTGTAAGCAATTTTGTGTTATTATTGTAAGCTTTTGAATCAGGGTAAGGTAAGGAGACCGTTTTAAACACTTATGTGTTTGCTCAATAACCGTATCATTATGTATTATTATTATGGTCAACAGTAGATCGGCATCATTATTTTAGTTAATATCGAAATATACAGTTTGAAAATATACAGATATGAATTGAAAATGTACATGCACTAAATGCCATCCTGTCTGGTAACCAGAGAGTTTTTACTATAAATGTAAGAGTTTCTCATACTAATTTAAGTGCTCTTCACTGGCTCTCTCATCCAAATTCATGGGATTATTTTCTAACGTTACAGCATATAAAATTAATGTGTTT
>JAZGTJ010011960.1:0-16339 GCA_036877575.1 Botia almorhae
CAAGGTCGTGGGTTCAATCCCAGGGATTGCACATGCTGTGGAACAATATATGGTATAATACAATGTAAGTCGCTTTGGATAAAAGCGTCTGCCAAATGCGTAAATCTGAATGAGAAATGTTACAGGCAAATGAATAATGTTGTGTTCTAATTTTTTTACAATGATCGAATCACACAACGAGTAAAGAAAAAGAAAAGCCATTCGGAAATACACTTAATTGACTGGTTCAAGAATGTGCAAAATTCCCGGGAGAATTTATCTCCGACAGTAAATACAGAAGTTAAGAACGGTAAAGAGGATCGTTTTACACCCCAGATACCGGACATTAATATTTGCTGAGAAATAAACAGAATATTTGACCTCCAGCACTCTGGACAGTGCTAGTTTGGCTTAATATGTCAAAGACTCCATGAAGTACATATACAGTGGCGGAATACCGAACATTCCTGGGAAATTCCCAGTAAAATCATGATGAGCTTTAGCTGCATGACTTCAGCTGTTCGGCTGTAGTGTATCGGTTACTGCAGCAGCGTCGTCTTTGTCTCAGACCTACCAGTGTATCAGTGTTTTCTCAGTTGCGGTATATTGTTGATTTTAAGGGTCCTAATGACAGAAAAATGACCCTTGACCCCAGCACCAATTGTGTTAAAACTATTTGACCTTTGACCTTAAAATCTAAAGAGCCCAGGGCAACCGGACACATTGAACTACGGCATTTTAAATGGGCTAATGACGACACAGTTTAGCAATAGCCTAATTTATTTGTTTAGGTAAGTTATCAGATTGTAATGTTTTATTTAGTTTCATTCATAAAATTAATATGTGTTATTGCCTCAAAAATGCTGAAATAATCTAAACAAATGAACGTTAAATAATTCATTGGAAACTACGTAATTGCCCTTATATATTTTGTGTTCAAAGGTGTCCAAATTTATGCAGACCGGCACAGCAGATGCATGGTCATGTATTGTGCATTACTGCAAGCAACATCTAACGGGAAAATAAAAGATTTTTTTTTCTTTGCAATAAGAAAACACGTCGCTTTCAAAAAGGGACATTTTGCACCAAGGGGGGGCATTGGGTCTCTGCCTCAAGTTGAGAGACGTCAACACGCCTTGTTTAATAGTGACGTCCGGTTCGCGAAGGAGTCGTTTATTCGAACCGATTCATTCAAATAATTCCCAACAGATGCGCAAAGCCCTCGTTTATTTGAATGAATCAAATGAATCGCTTCACTGACTCGTTCGAAAGAGTCGATTCGCGGAAGTAACTCAGAGTCGCGCATAAGGACACAGCGCCGAACATAAAAGTGCTCATTGCGCGCTTCAGCCGTGCACGACGCGCGTTGCGTTAGTTTCTGTGTGTGCTCACTGAACCATTATTTCCAATGAAGCGTCGTCTCATTGCGTTCATAGGTTTTCATATGTGATATAACAGCTGTCTTCGCCATGAGCTGCTTGGATGTTATGTACCAAGTTTACGGTCCACCTCAGCCTTATTTTGCAGCGGCATACACACCGTATCACCATCAGGTATGTTAATATATTGAAGTATATAACACGTTTATTTAATATAAGTTTATTGTTTTCTATTGTGTCAACTTTTATTTATTCATCCCTTTGCTTATTGTAATTTATTGCCAAATTTATTACGATCACTTTTCTGTTTTAATTCTGTGCGTAAAACTTTCGTTCCTAGACTTTTGGGCTTGTGGTTTTTACCAAATTGTTTTTATAAAAATGTTTAAATGTTTAATTTAATTATTAGCATTATATGTGTTATTAAACGGTTTTTGGGGAAAATGTATGGTTATTTCTAATAGCTGACGACGTTGTACAACGACTTTCTATGATAGCCTATGATATCATATCGTGTTATATATAAATATACGAAATTGTTGACGCTTGTTTGTGCGTTGAAGTTGGCTATAGTTTTCCTGTTTTCGAAACACGTTTTAATAACGAGAAAACTTATAACTACTTTTATAATCGGTATATTGTCCAAATGACATGTTCTTATATGCACACTCGTATGGTAATGAGATTTTCATATTTTCATATTTAATTTTTTTGTTTAACTTTAATGTTTCATATTTTGGAAACATTATAGGAATAAACAAGTGCAACACAAAACACAGCCTGGAAAACACAGTTTGATCATATTGATTCACTTTATTTGTCCATGCATCAACAGACTGTCATTTTTAAAATAAGGTTTATTTTACACGTTGTAAACTGTTTTTGCACGTTTGCAGAAATTGGCGTTTTACACGAAAATGCAAGAAGCACCAGAAACGGCCAGTGGAAGTTCCTCGTTCTCAAACCTCGCCGGGCCGCCCATAAAAGAGGAAGACTGTGGCCGAGAGAAAGACCAGCCGCCGGAGGCCGAGTACATCAGCTCCAGATGCGTGCTCTTCACATACTTTCAAGGGGACATCAGCTCGGTGGTGGATGAACATTTTAGTCGAGCTTTGAGTCAGTCCAGCGGCTACGCCACTGGATCCACCAACAGCAAAGCTGCACGAGGGGCATCATCCTGGAGAGGTGGAAACCTGCAACCTCATGATCTTCTGTGTTGTGGAATAACCTCGTTTTGCCTCGTTTATATTGTATATTTATGTCCATCTGAAACAAACATAGATAGAAATTAGAAACACTTTTTATTACAAACAAGATTTTCTCCACATACAATTACAATTCTCTACAGTAGAATACATAGACGAAATTATATACATGATCATTATAGATAGGAGTACACCTTCAATTCTACAGATTTTACCGTAGAATTTTTACTGTAATGTTACTGTATTTTTGTGTTTTGTACATGTAACGTTTAGTGTACAAAATTCGGTTTATTCTCGGTTCTCATATCAGATCTGCCTATCTTCTACATTAGACAGCAGTTGTCTTCAAGCCCAACGCAATTAATTTAAATATAATATACAGATAAACGCCCAAAAATGTTACAGCCTTATTTATACATATGGTTGATGTGAGTGACTGTTTATTTTAATAATCAAGCAAAATATCATAAATGATTTAGTATTAAATCATCGCCAGGTTTTTATTTCTATTTACGTGCAGCGCATCTGTGTGCCTTTACAGACGGATCATTCCCTATGAGTCAGAGAAGCTTTCCTCCCTCATTCTGGAACAGCGCGTATCAGCCGTCAGTCACAGCATCGCTCAGCAGCGCTCTAAGCTCCTCCCACACGGAGCTTCCCTTCCCAGCAGACCCATATTCCACCGCCTCCCTGCACAGCCATCTGCACCAGGCCACCCCCGAGCCCTGGCACCCGTCTCACCACCATCACCCTTACTCCCTCAGCGGTGCCATCGGCACCCAGGGGTCCTCTTACGCCCGGCCCTCCGTGCACGATATGTACGGAACGCACTTTGACCCCCGTTACGGCTCCCTGCTCGTGCCCTCGGTGCGGCCCCACAGACTTCCCCCCGCCACGGTACCCGCGTCTGGAGCCTCTCCGTGTGACATCAGCAAGAGCGAGCCGGGCAGCTCGGCGTGGACCGGCGCTTTCACGGCGGCGAGCTCCGATATGGGTCAGAGCCTCAGTCTGAACATGGATGCAGGTGTGAACGGCACACAGTCTCACTGACAACACAGATGAGCGCAAACAAATGCGTCATACAAAATATAGTCAAAATTTTATTGTTTTGTTGAACTACGTGTTTAAAGGTGGCGTGTGTAATTTTGTGCCACTATTGTAAAAAAAAAGGCCGATTTAAAAACATGTTTCTCGTTGATCGGAACGCTCTTCACCTTCAATACTTTAATGCTTTCCTGCTTCACGGCTTCTCTTTTCCTGCATTTGCTGCACATTTCCTGTCCTCTTTTTCCTGACCCCTTTTCCTTTCTCCCCTTTCCTTCTTTCTCGCAGGTCTACAGAGCCAGGATAAAAGCAAGGACTTGTACTGGTTTTAGCGCTCTGCGGCCTCTTCTTCCTCATCTGGCTTGTCTTTTCTCTGGCTTGTAGACAATCAGACGCTTTTCTGTAACAGATTCTCGTCTCACTTGCAGCTCGGCGCTACACGCTCTGCACTGGGACCCTCCTCAGCTGAGAATGAAGGCACAGCAGATAATCTCAGCCTAAAAAACCTTCCAAGAACCATTCGGACGAGCGCAAACTCTCTAGATAGAGAAAAGACAGTACAGAGAGAAGCGACGAGGCAACGCGAGAACTTTCCAGAAATATATGCTGGTGTGAAGGGCAGCTGCTCTAGAACCCCCCTCCCTCCTCTGGCCTTCTGCACACTCAGCAAAACAGACGCAAAACGAGTAGATAAATAGGAACAAACATTTGTTTTTAGGGACAATTGAGCGCGGAACTTCATTATGGAACTTTTTCTTCCTGTTTTTTATTTTTAAGAAAAGACAGTTTCTGATGAGAGAGCTGCATTCCATGTCCCAGAACACAAGAGAGGCTATTTGAAGCCCCTTGACTCGATCTATAATGCTTTCAGCACCTGTCATCAACAACTGTTGTGGAACGCTGAAGACACACACACACACACACAATGGCAGTTTATCTGTGCTGCCTGCACCAAGCAAGCACCCTGGATTTCATAAAAGAGGCATTTTGTTGCCTCGTTCTGGACGTACAGCAAAAGGGAGCAACTGGCTTGGCTTTTCATTTTCTGTGAGACGTGGTTTATGGGGGGCGATGTCGCTGTCTGACAGGAAGTGGACAAAAACCATTTAGCTGTATATACTTTGTGTCTTAGTCCAGTGCTACATAGCGCATGTGTGGTCATGATAATATGCGGCTTTATTCTTTCATTTTTACTTTTTTAAGAATGTTCGCATCCATTTTTCGTCACCATCAACGGTGACGTCTCACCACGATGTATTTGAATGTATTACATGTGATATATCACATTCAAAAATATTTCCCTGTGATATTACATTGAGGAAAATGAGGTGTTGTCTGTTTTCACACGTTCCTTCCGTTCGTTACAAAAACAAAAACTGGACAATACACATTTTTGCAGTCCTTTAGCGTTTCTGAAGGCAATTGACTATACAAACGTATTTACGCCTCTTAATATGGAACTTCATTTTTTCTGCCCGAGTCGGGTGCCAAGAACGAAATTAAAGACTGAATTACTATTGATAAACCAAACACAACCTTCAGTCCCTGAAAAAGCAACGCTGTACGAAATTAAATTATTTCATTTAGACTTTTGACAGATTTGTTCTCTGTTCAGGGTCTTTTGGAATGAATTTGGTCACCTTTATGATTTGTCAGTGTCTTACATACATGCCACTGTTGGAGACATTGAAATAAGAGGGAGAGAATTCTACAGCCCAGTCAAGAGCCTAGTGTACCATTAACCAGATATTAGCCAGTACATATAAAGACAAATACTGACCTTCCCTGCAATGACTGGTGTATTGCAGACGACCTCAAGAGGTCACAAAAGATGTTTATCCAGTAAAGATGTGTTTAGCGCAGCTCTTCAACACTGAAAATCAACACTGAATAGAAGGAACTTAAACACGGGCTGCTTTAGAAGCTGCCTATCAAAAGCAAACAGAGAGCGTGCTGTTGAAGCCTGTAGCCATTTGATCCTTTTCTTTGGGTTGTGTTCGCTGTGAATACCGGACAGCTGTGGATTAATATTGGCTATGATAGAAGAGACGAAAGATGACATTGAGGTGGCCAGAGGTTTCTCTAGAAGAAATAAACAAAAGCTGCTTTTGAAAAGTGGCACTCAGGAGTAACAAAACGTGCTGGGGAGGCATACGAAGCTGAAGGAGGTTGTAGAAGGACTCTTGTGAAACAATTTAAATGCTTTAGGAGCACATTTTGCATCAAAATGGTGGCCTAATTTAAGTTACTTCAAGCGTCACTTATGAGTATAAAGTTCGGTTTTATGTGTCAGCACTCGGTGACAGGAAATGTGTCCTTCAAATTTCACAGTTGGAACTGAAAAAATGACAAAAAAAGATGTTTACTGTAGGTCGACAGGAATCAAATATAAGGGAGACCAAGGGACATTGACGTACTTTTAACCGCGGTTTATATTTATCAGAGTCAGGAAAACTGTGGACACATTACGTAAAGCTGTTACATTATCCCTGCCTGGTAACTCCAGCGCTAATATTAGTATGACTGGAGTATTTAGAACTGCGCGCACCGGACCAGCACATCACCCGTGCGCAATTACGCGCACAGCGACACGTGATACGTGCCGTTTCCGTGACTGAATGATTCGTTTGTGGAGAAGTTGATGCATAATCGTACAGCAGTAGCTTTAAATTGAGACGGGCAAATTAGGGGTGGGAGGGCGAGCTGTCAGTCACGCTATCCCAAAAAAAAACCAAACGCACTCCGGTGCACTTTTTTGGATTGGCGCGCAGAGTCGCGCAACCAGTTGTCACGTTTGTGAAACAGAACAATCATCAGTCACACGAAAGGTCAACGCCGCTGCGCTTTAAAAAGCAAATCAACAGTTAGCTGGTATTTTAATCAGCCCGTGTCCTATGTCATCTATCAATCACCCACGCGATGCGATAACCGTTATGCTTTGGCAATTGACTCCGCACGTAGCTGGTATTTGGGCACTGTTTTTGTGCATTATCAAAAATTTTGCCACAACGCTGAATTATGCATCTATCATTCGTGGCAATTCAGACATTTAATTTAAAGTGTCAATATCAAATAAAGACATTTAACAAAAATACATGCTTGATAGGTTTTTAACAAAATATATACCCCTTAAAATTGAAACAAACTAATACTCTTTAAACTTGGCGAAACATGTCCATTGGTTATTTGGGCACAAACACACAGAGCTGCTGAAATCTGGCTCTCCACTCCAGGCATCACACCAGCAACCTATCAATAATAACTATCAATAAAACATACGCAATCTGAAAATTATAAAATCAAATTCTTCCAAGGCCAAATTAACTAAACTACCCGGCTAACATTTTAGAACTGTTTATAAGAATGTTTCTCTAACATTCTGAAAAACGTTTTAGTTCTACTAATGTTACTGCAAGAACTTTTTTAATAACATAGCCAATGTTCTAAGAATGTTCCCTATCAGCTGAGTATACTTTTATAGATTAAAAAGTATTACTTCTTGCCTCCTGGACTGACACCCTAGTATCTTAAAACTGTGTTTACAAACACACCCTCATGACAAGCAGTTCAGCGTGTCAGCTCTTTCTTGTGTGGTCGTTTCTGAAACCGTTACGAACCGGAGCGATCAGGGCTGTGGTTTGTGACACAGCACGTGCTCCTGAGACGATTCAGAAGGGCTCTCCCTTTGCGGGCGGATAGGGGCAAATGTTGTAGCCCGTGTGATATCATCTCGTCGTGCTGGTTGTGGAATGTGAACCGCGCTAATGCTGGAGCTGCAGGCCAAACGTTACAGTACATGCGGCACATGCAAGTGCTGCATGACTGTCAATTTTCACACCAGCTCTGGTGGTATTTTTCGCATTAGTCAATGTAAGCGGTGAATTTTAATGCGATCCTCTGCAGCAAAGCCGGAGGATGCATTGATGCTCACGCGTGCGGCTGCGAGACAGTTAGCTTTTCATAAACAGCATGTTGTTCATTTTTAGCATTCTTTGTTAGGCCATTGAGAAAATAGGAACAGAGTTGTGACATGATTTAAACCCGAGGAACGCGGGTCTGTTTCAAGGGCAAGTGTGCTACCACTACACCACAGCTCTGACATCTAAGATTAGCTAGTTCAATATCACATAATCATGTTCAAACATTTAAGGGCGTACCCAGCTAACAGGGAGCGTTCTCATAACATTGGCTAATGTTATCTAAAAGTTTTCTCAACGTTATCAAAAAACATTTGAGCAGTAGCATTACTACACGTTTTTACGTTATATATCATATATACGATTTTAAAAACATTACCAAATCCAAAAAAAGTTCAAATAATGTTTCTATATTTAAGCAATAACGTCTGGATGCTTTAAATGTTCCTAGAACTTTCGAAAGAATATTTTAACGCTTTTGCTATTTAATGAAAACATTAGGAAAACATTCTAAGGAACAGACTGTTAGCTGGGTATCCCAGGATCAACATTAACATTTTAATAACAAGGATGGTGAAGGTCAGAGAGCTACAGAGGCACTTAAATGGCTGAAGAATGTTGCTGATCCTCCATCTAAGACCAGCAGGTTTATGGAACCATTGGCCCACACCCTGAAGCCTGGAGCTGTCAATCTTCAGCAGAGGATGAACAACACAATTCTCCTGAACAAACATCAGCCCTGGACACCATCTGAACACATACATGATTATTTACTTTAAAGTTTGCTAAAATGACTGATAAACAACATATTTGACCATCGTCCGACTTCCCAGCTAACAGGGAGCATTGGCTAATGTTCTCCAAAAATTTCCCTCAACGTTATGAAAAACGTGCTTGCGGTAATGTTACTTGAACGTTTATTTAAATGCTCTATAATATATATGAAAAATGTTATTCTGTTATTCTAGTAGTTTTTAAATAAAAGACACAGCAATTAGGTATTGTTTTGATAGCTAATGCAGTCATTTTAGCACTCTGTGTAAACAGCACAGTCAAACTCCACTCAGCCGCCCTTTATGTGCGGAGGTGAGGCGTCACTTTTACTGTAGAGCATCGCGGAGATGATGTTGTGTCTGAAGTGTTAAGCCGGGATATCACATTTCACACCAGTGCACAGTGTTTTGCTTTTCACTGAAGCTCAACGCGCCTTACAGAAGCAAATGACTCCAAAGGTCTCGTCCTGGGGATTCCTCACATAGCTAATGTGCTTTGCTACAGTTCTTCTGAGGGAGCGCACAAAGCCGTCGCTTTCAAAAAAGACTGACAAACTGGCAAAGTCAAAAAAGACTTTGTTTCGTAAGAACCTAAACGTGCTGTTGTCAGTGACGGGCATTTGTTAAAGGGTAGGTGGCATATAAGGGGCTTTAAAAGCAGGGTAAATGGGTCAAATGAGCGTGTGCCAATTCTGTGATTTCACCTACACCTAAATTTCTTGGAGAACTTTTAGAGAACGTTAGCAAATGTTCTGAGAGCATTCTCTGTTCGATTGGGTTGTGTTTAGGCTTCCTGCCAATCTCTTTTATAAATGAAACTG
This sequence comes from Botia almorhae, assembly GCA_036877575.1. Classification (NCBI taxonomy): domain Eukaryota; kingdom Metazoa; phylum Chordata; class Actinopteri; order Cypriniformes; family Botiidae; genus Botia; species Botia almorhae. The sequence continues at coordinate 9,119 of JAZGTJ010011960.1, forward strand.
TGAGCACACTGCAGTATTCGCTTCACCTTCTGGCAGCGTGGCATTGGGTTATAAATGAATCTGAAGACACGTGTAAACACAGGGCACTTAATCAGATCCAAAGCTCATTGCTGAAATACAAGCATCAACAAATTCATTGCCAGCTTACATTGACCAATCAGAGAGCATGTCACCTGCCTGATTGAAAATATGGATCTGTTTTAAATTAAAATGTGGAGTTTGGGAAAACACATGGTTCAGCTCTTGCCAAAACATATAAGTGCAGCAAGAAACACAAACACACAGCAGGTTGATTTTCATCGTTGTGTTTATGTCTGTCTGGTGCTAATTCAGTGACCTGTCATTTATATCTTATAGGATTTTCTTGAAGAACAAAATGTAACGTGTTACACTGTTGCTGGATTAAAAGGTTGAAATAAACTAAATTGCCAGTTGTACCTATAATGAATAAGTTAAACAGACAAATGATCTCTGTGTCAGAATACAAAATCAATGATCAAACACAAACTTTCCATCAATGAGACTCACAGAATCAAGCAGAATTATTTTGGCACTGAAGCAGGGCTGTGACTAGGAGCTCTGGGCCCCTATTGCGGGTCCCCTTATTTCTTTATAACTAATAAAAAACGCCAGGATGCGGTCTGGTTAAGTACATATATATTGCTATGTGTAGGCCAACCAAGTTCAAATCTAGCTGGTGGCGTATCAAAATGATGTCAAATAAAACAATTACGTTAAAAGTTTAAGTAAATAATTAATTACACTGGCCCTTGCATCGATTTGGCCCATTGTTGGGCCCCCCAGAATCGTTTGGTTTGGCCCCATCAGCCACAGCCCAGCTGGGAAGCTGATCTCATCATGCGTTCTGTCATCCCAAGCTAATCTAAGACAGCACTTAAAGTGGCTTGCTACACATTAAGCACACAGATTAAAGGAACAGAACATTCCAGGACATTAAGAAATGGAAAGGGTAAATTACACCTCCATGAGTTGCCAGCGCTCATGTGTTTGTTCCTATTTCAGGCTCTGGGCCGTGAGTTTTTTTATGGATCACGGAGAAACTGCTAGCGATTGCCGCGGTTGAGCGGTTGCCTCTTCCCTCATTCGATAGCCCAGCTAAGAAGGAACATTGTCAGAACATTGGCCAACGTTCTCTAAGAGTTATCAAAAACGTTACGTTCGATACCGTTAGTTGAACATTTTTCTAATGTTATATATCACAGTTGTTAGTGGAACGTTTTTCGCTACAGAATTAAGAAAGTTTGAATAATGTTCTACAAACAAACAATATCATTAAAACAACGTTTTAAAACCTGGCCGTTTTAAACAATCCTTAAACGTTTCAGATGTTTACTGTTTCTAATGGAAACGTTACGGAAACATTCTTACAACCTGAAATTGTTACCTTGGGAGCGTGACATTGCGGTGATTTTACCAAAGTAGCTCTGGCCAGCGTTATGAGATTAAGTGCCAAATGCCATTTCTGCAGATCTGGAAGAAGTCTGGAAGTCTGGGTCACCCTGTGCCAGCATTACAGTGACAGTGAAATGTGAGGGTTGTTTTGGTGGTATATCTTCTTGTTAAATGGGGAAACTGTGACTGACAGCAGATCGCACAAAGAGCCAACGGCTGGGCTTGAGTTTTACCCCGAGAGCTGTAAGATAGTTCTAAAAGAAAAAGCAAGATGTAGCAAAGATGGAAAAGTAAAAGTACGACAACATTTCAAACTTTCTCCAGAACAAAATCTTTCACACTTAAAAAAGCACTTTATTTAAACCAATTTTAAAAATAGTACGTAAACGTACTTCAGCCTTCCACAAGTAAATGAATGTGTGTCTGAGTTTTTTTGAAGGTCTGTGATTCTTACAGTATGATCTGTTTGTCCAGCACAATTCTGTGTGAATTCTTTAATGCACCTGTCAAAAATTAATGCAGCAACAGCTTCTAGTTCTCTATTCACTTTGTCCAGAAAATAACGCTTCGGTTTAATGGTGCAGACAAGCCATGCACGGTTTATGTTGTGGAGAAGATCAAAGAGTTTTGCGTATAGTCACTCCAGATATACGACTGCTTAAAATGGGTTTCATCTCAGTTTCCTAAACGCTGCTGGATCTCACACAATATCCGCATTGTGTGTCAACCTGCTGAACGTCAACAATCTTTCCAACGCTTCAGTACTTACTTGTGTCTCATGGCCTCCGGACCTGCGGTGATAAAAGTAAACAAACATTGTCTTACCTGGTCAGGTAACTTGAGATCCCTCAACTTCCTGCTGTGGATCTGTTAAGAGCTCAATTCCAGCCACCCCTCCCATTACGGCTGTGCCCCAGGCTGCAGGGGCTTTACGAGTTGGGGGGCTGCTAATGGACCTTAGCTACATTAGGCTGAAAGCAACACCTGCATGTAAAGAGGTGGGGGGGGGATTTGTAGGGTGTGAAGCAGAGGTTTGAGCACCTATCCTAAAGACGGCCATCCTTAGAGAAAGTTTGTTAGAGAAATGTGAGAAATGTGTTCGTTTATTAAATCCATCCCCACAGCTGTGTTAAAACACCTGTGAATTGCTAACTTTTGTACATGTGTGTGTTAGATCGCAAAACTGTAAACTTAACACATTTTCAATGTTGTGCTAGTTAGACTTTTTTACACTTTACAGTTTTGTTTTACACTTTTAGCATATATATACACACAGATTAATTGAACAACTCTTGGCTAAGTAGGGTTTGGCTATTTGGAGTTTTTGCACATTTTACTTCAAAATAAAAATTTTAAATGTAAAAACTCGACAACTACCGCGTGTGACCACTAGCCACAATGTTCTCTACATCATGTCACGTCACGCGTGACATCTCAGTGTTGGGTTTGGATGTTTTTAACCTCTGGCAGGTTATATCAGTAAAAATGACTATTTTGTATATCTGTGCGTGTATTGAAATAGGTCTGCAGGTCTTGGCGCATGCGAGCGCAAGTTGATGTTAGTTCACAGTAAGGTCACGGCGAGTGAGCGCGTGACGTCTGAACCGTCATGGGGACAGTTGAGCTGTTCCATGTGTTGTATTCATAAGTGCCGTTCTGATGACTCATGCTGACATATTAGCATGAAATGTACAGAAATGTCATTATATCTGTTGCTGAATGTACATAAAAGTCTGATTTGTGCTGCTGATTATATCTCGAGAAGAGACGATGGAATCAAATCCAGAGATTTAGATTAAAGCCGATCGGATTAACTGCTTATATAAAGATGTAGGATCCATTTCATATCTTCATTATGTGAATCTTTATTATGAGAACTTGTGTGTGTCAAATGAGGACCTCAGTTTGTGTGGTTGATTGTTTTTTTATTTGAAAGTGTATATTTTAGGTGCTGTATATATATATATATATATATATATATTCTTTTACTGTATATATAGCTATAAATTTTGCATTGCATGTTACACTGCAGGATACTGTAAATAACGCTTGACATATATCAACTATCCATTCGGATACTGAATACAAAAGATTGTAACATGGCAGTGCGTCTCGGTTCTTAAAGTGCCCGTGCGTAACTTGAGGATTGAAAAGAACCAGTGGACAGACAAGTGGCTGACACACACGAAGCCTCTGTCTATAGCCAAGCAGTGGCCAGGAAAGCAGCGCCCTTGAACAGGTGGGCATAGCGCCTGTCAAACAGACAAAGATTGATGTGTTGGGTGACAGGGCTGCTGGGTATTCTCTTTCCCCCCCCCAGACAGCTGTGCTGCACTGAAGAGAGATGTGTTATCTCTTACAGGGGTGGGAGACACTGGAGCCCCCCAAATTCTCCTGTCCGTTTGGGTCCAAGAACGATCATCGTCTACAGCCTGGATTTCCCCCAGAGCTGGAGTAGAGTTGTATTTTATTAAAAATCACAGCGATGTCATACATTTATTGAATTTACATGAACACAAGGCATGATTCATGTTCTCTGAACATTTGATATTCGTTCATATTCTCCACAATTCAATTTGTTTTTATATTTATTTTGACATTTAGCTCAAAGCACTTATGGACTTTCATAGTTTCATAGAATTTCAGTCTGTAATAGTGTGTTGTACTAGTTTATTTTCATACTGCAAAAACAATTAGGATTAGATTTTTTAATCTGATTTGGACTTTTGACTGCATGCGGCAGCTTTATCCCAGCTAGCAAAATGTTCTCTAAAAGTTCTCTTAAAGTTATTAACATTTTAATGTTATGTGTCATAAATATCAAAAATGTTATACTTAAGAAGTTAGTGGAATGTTTTAAAAATATTACAGAATTTAAAAAAGTTTGAATAACGCTCTTATAACCAAGCATTAATGTTAATATAACAATTTAAAAAATTGACGGTTTGAATATTTGTACAACTTTCAAAATACATATTATAACGTAGTCTATCTAGGAGTTAATTAAACCTTTAAGAAAAATGTTGCATAACAAGTAAGTCCCAGTTTTAAATCTGCCAGAAGTTCCGTAAAAATCCATTTAACTTCAGATCAAAGTTCAGATCAAATAAAAGAAACAGTGCACAATTGGTAACTGAACATAACCTCTGGCTGGACCTTCACAATGACCAGCTAGAGTGGAAGAAAACGCAATATTTCGAACACACAGCTCTGGCATACCTGTAGTTGCACAAATCTTCAGGAATGAATGAGATACATCGGTATTTCCGACCACAATTTCAACACCTTGAAAGTTACAAACTTATTTTACTTTTATGTTTAATCTTCATACCTCAGATCCGCGTGAAAGCATCACGGCCACAGTTTTTTTTTTTCAAAGAAAGCGTTTGTGACTCATTCAGACACACTGAGTGGAATTTCTGTGAAGGTGAAACAACCGTTTCCTCAGTTTGGCAAAAGTTCCATATAAAATTTCTAAAATAAAACTTGACCGTGGCGTGAATTGTTTAAGTGAAAAGCATTTATTTAGTTTAATAATGGCACCTACGAGTTGATTATAAGCTTGAGGAGATGTCAGGGCGCTGGGGACCGAAGTGTAAGCACACAGCCGAGGGCCTCATCCTTGGACCTCGCTCACGTTCATCCTTTCAGTCCGGCGTTGAAATAAGTGTCTAATATTGTCAACCTAAAGCAGTGTTGGCTCAGACACGATTTATATATACAGTCCCTTTGTTGGCCCAGAATAGCTATTATCTCTCGAAAACCTTGAACCACATGACTGTATAGTGATTTTTACAAAGCGCCGCAGCGCGCACTTGGTTTCGCAAAATAGAGTCTGGGGATGTCAAAAGAGTATAAAAGCAAGTTCCATCACCTTACTTCTCTTCAAAACGGCAACTGATGTTTCTGAAGCCTCATCTAAAAGTCCATTATGAAGCTCCAAAGCAAAAAAGACAATTAATACAGAGAGTAAAGGAACACCGATGGCGGGCCTGCTGTGTTACTCGAAACGTTTGTTCTTCTGTAAGAGGGCACGAATCTGTTTTTTCTTCCCTGTACATCAGGTTACTTCAAGCTTTTGAGATCTTCCCCTCACATCAGTAATCCTAATGAGCTCGGCTAGTGATCGGCTAACTCGCCACGGACAGAAATATGTGATTTACTGAAAAACGCTTCAAAACCGTCGTTACTTACGGAACCTTCATAAAAAAACACACAATACGGGCACATCCGAGGAATTGTTCGCTCGGTTTGTATTTTTATATGCGCTATTGAAACGCAAAATGATACATAAAATCAATTCGCAGCAGAGAAAGTATAGCCTATGAATGTTAAAAATAGTCTACGCATGCGTAAAGATGAATTTAATCGTCATCGTTATAAAACTCACGTGAAAGTCACGCGCAAGGTCAGAAGGTCCAGAAATCTGCTACGCTTATAAATCCGCCGCCAACTCTACGAATGACTTGAACGACACTCCATAAACAAAAAACGCTTATTCGCATTGAAAAGCAATTCTGATGAATAAGAAAATATAACCTTGCCTTTCTTTAGTAAAAATCTGCTTCATGCTATTAAATTGCTCTTTTGTATAAAAAAGGAGTGTTTTGGCCCATCCTCAAGCACTTAACATCACTCCATGCTTCTGTGAACTGAATCGCAATACTGACAGTGTGTCCTCAAAAGCAGAATAGCCAGACATTACTTTTTAAGTAGTCAATAGCCTATCCTTCATAAACAAAGGGGCAACCAAGGTCTTGCATCATTGGCTCTTTGTTCCCCAGAGATAAAATCTTTCAGGTATTCCAGCAATCCTTTTATTAATTAAAAGAAAAATGCATCACAAACGCTTCAGCACGTCCGTTCGTTTCATTTTCTCGCTTTTTAGCTTTTGCTTTTTTACATTTTCTACCTGCATCAGGAGACATCATTATGATTCAAAGCATTTATTTTCTGCCCAAAAGGTAATTTTTATGTATTGTCGAACCCTCATCGCATTATGGCTATTTAAAAATCTCTAACCGTTTTGGTTAAAAATAAAGGAAAAACAGTTATTGTGTAAGTTCATGACTGGTCAGTGTTCAACATGATCTGCTTATTTTACCCCCGATTCACAATGGTAAGTTTATAATAATGATTTATCATTTGAGCTGTCGGGTCGGATTTTGCGGGAAATGTCAGAAGAAGATGATTCGGTTACTTGTTCTTACAGCAGTTGTTTAGAATTTAAACTTGTCATCCACGTTAAGAGAATAATTCTGCAAGTGACCTGCAATTTTATGTTTCAAACGGAGATGGAGAGGCAAAAGTTATGGATTGCAGCTGTAACATGCATATAAGGATCAAGACCACACGCTTGAATACCAAACATTACTGAAATCTCGCCAGCGTTCCTGGACCTGTTAATCAAACTGTATGTGTGGAGTGTGTTTAAATTGACTTTGGATGGAGTTAAGGGTTTAGTGTATAAGTGGAAAGTCTGTGCACAGTTAAGATGTCATATTTAATAAGTACAGTATGTGAGTAATGAGGTGAAACACTAACCCATGGTCTTACAGAGACCCTTTGGGTACTTCTGTTTTGATTTGTTGTCATTGATAAATAAATCTACAGCTACAGCATTCGTTTGCTCATGATGTCACTCTTATGAGTGCGGGTCCAGCACGGTTTCTGTGTAGAAATTGAGTGGAAATCAAATGTAAGAAGTCATTTGAGGAGGAGGCTATTGAAATAAACACAGTATGTTAATTAAAGATGTTAGAAAATATTAGTATAAGTTACTTTCAGACTGTACTAGCTTTGTGTGCC
>JAZGTJ010011961.1:0-16335 GCA_036877575.1 Botia almorhae
TAATAATAATACCCATTATATTCTCTCTGGTCATTTTATAGCATAAAACCATGTATAGCTTTGGTTTCATTGACAAAGCTAGCTTTAATCCATTTTGTGTCACTGAGTGCTACTAGAAAGCATCAGGCTGAGCACAATGTTTTTATTATTGGTAATCCTTTTGAAGGCCATTAGAATAAATCCACTCTTTCTCCTTCTTGTTCGAGCACTTGATTCATTGCTGGCTTTAAGAGTTGGTTGCTTTTGTGTCAATAATTATGCTACAATTATAGCTGTTTGCTCTCGACGATAAGCAGGGAAATTGTCCTCTGTGTTTCGCTCTGAAAATGAAAAGAAAAAAGCTCATGCAATTGGAAATCTTTTGTTCGGGGCCCTGTCTCTGGTTGTAATGTTTTCATTTAGATGCTTAGCCCCCCAACATCCGCGAAGGACAATTAGGAGTTCAGTTTTCCTGCCATATTGCAGAGAGCCTCGCTAATTAATTAGCGCATTGTAAAAAAACACACTGCTGTCTCTTGCTGGCTCTGCACAGTTATTTCAGTGCTTAAAGACTATCATTAACATTGTTTTCATAAGCTTCTGATTGGACGAGCATCTACAGCGAGAAGAAAAAAGCAGATAGCTTAGCATGAAAATAGTATTTCTATCCCGCTTAGCTGTTGGCAGTCTGCTGAGCACAGGTTGAGTCAGGGGCAAAGCTGGCTAAGCTTGTCTATCAAGGTAACGAAACTCCAATTATTTTTCTTCTCCTTTTAGATCAGTGGCAATTGAGTCTGTCTGTCTATCTCTCTACCTCAGCCTGCTTTAATCTACATAAATATATGTGTGAGATTCAGTCTATAGAAACCTACTGCATCATGCTTTAATGGGGGACTGTGCCACATACCTGTATATTTAGTGTAGACTGATGTTGATTACCAAACAGACATCTAACTGTTTATTGAACATTACAATGCCAATGCGTTTTGGCCTGTCTGCAAGCCCAGACTTCTCTATTTGATGATTGGATGAGCTCTCAAATGGGTGGAATTTTGTGACAAATAGCTAATAATTGCAACAGTGATACATGACTGGCAAGGTTTTGGACTGAAAAACACAGCTGTACACAGAGCATTCAGAAGAGAGAGACTCAGCCAATTTTAAATCACTGTAAAAAAAGTTTTGAGCTTGATCATTTATTTAGCAAAGTAATTTCACTGTTCAGTAGCAGCAGGTTTTATAAGCAACTTTGCAACCACCAAAATGTAAATAAATAACAATAAACTGCTATTGTTAAGTGACATTTGTGCTTCCCCACTCTTGATTAACACCAGCCACAACAAGTTTACACAGTTCAGTTTTTCATAACTTTCATACAGTGTGTGACGCTAATATAAACAATGTTGATTAATTAGGATACAGCAACCTTTGCCTCTTACCGTACTAGCTAGCATCACCACCACCCCCCACCCCCTCACGTTTCTCCACAACTGGCCCAAACTGACTAATTAAGTTGTTCTCCTCAGCAGTCTACACTCCTCTCCATCTGCCCAAAATACCTGTGCAAATTGATATGCGTGGACACGATCTGGATTATACACTGTACGCATAAAATATTCAACACGTGAAAACAGAGCGATGGAGTTAATTGTCGTCAGGGAGACTCGACGCACATGTCAGACGAGCAGTTAAGGTTCAGTTAATGCTGTCCGGCGGAGGCGAGACGTAGAAACACTCCTCTTACTCTTGAATGATTTAGAGTCTGACCTTACTGTTGTTGCTTAGCGGCGAGACAGGTGCAGCGCTTCCTCTACAGCTTGAGGACAATCTGTGCTCCGCTGTTTGCCACAGATTTACTGTCCTGCCTGGGCAAAAACTGTTGTCCTGTGTAGTTTATGGTTTGCAGCAGAAGTCTGTACTGGATTACCTCAAGATCCCTCTGTTCCTCAGCCAGTTAATCAGCATCGTCGGCCTGCAGGAGATAATAGGTCAACCATTTTTTATAAGGCCACTGTTCAGGAACCGGTCAGCTATTACCTTCATTGGACAAATAACCATCTGTCCCCTGAGTCTGCTGTGAATGAAGCACACAGGCAATTTTCTTGCACACTGGAATTCGAAAATTAGATTTCTCATTGTAGACAAGCACGTCCACTATCATTTAAAAACAGCACAACACCTCGTCCTAACTAACCATGACACATCAAGGTTTAAGTGTCAAGTAATTTTCTGTCTTGTGAAGGTGAAATGCAGTGTGAAGTGAAATCACAGTCAATTAGAACATAACTGATGTCTTAAGATAAAACTGTGTGGGGTGGATTTTGAACCAATGAGATTTCATGGGTGGGCGGGACAACCCAACGCAATACATCATTTACGTACATGCCATTGGCAGACACTGTTATCCAAAGCAACCTACAGCACATTCAAGGTATGTTTTATCAGTTTGTATGCATGACGCAATGATGATATTTGTAACTAACTGGGACAAAAACTCTCTTAGTTTATCATGCAAGATATGTGATTTTGGACTTGAGATTTTGAGTGTAATTGCATGATGCTTCATTTTTTGTGTTCCTACAGCCCAACTCGCAGAAGAACATACTAATAACATTTTCAGTTTTTAGTATGAGGAATGGTAGTAGTGCCGTTTTAGCAAACACCACAAATAAATAAAATGTATAGCTTGTGTACTCTGTAAGCTGCTTTAGATAAAAGTGTCTGCCAAATGTGTAAAGGCGTAAATGCCAAGTGAATCTCGCCGCGTCCACTGAGGACATGGTGTAGGATGCTAATTATTTCTCCTGATATTTGCACAGGCCGTCAACATATACTTCTTTTTATCATGGAAGTGTCATGGGAGCCTCTGTGCTCAGAACTACAGGTCTGCAATTCCTCTAGCCCTCGAAATGCTTCAACCTCACTTCCCATGATACCTCCACACTGACACCCAGTATCTCTACTGAGGGAAACAAAGGCAACAGATGTTCCCCCTCAGATTTTAGCAATGTATTTCAGAGGCAAATTAAAAGCTGATGTAAATACGTCCATGCAGGTTCTGTCGTTCTTGTACGGTTTCTCATGACTTTGAAATAATTGCCTCGTGGGCTGCTAGCAGGAAGTCTTCAATGACTGACAGTGCCGGGCAGAAGGTCAGAACAACACCTACCTCTGCCGCGTCCCAGACTGGAAAAGACAGACAACCTTTTCTTTCACAGCACTCTGAGGACTAGCTTGAACTTCAGGGTCAGATCGGATGCTGTTTTTGATGGGTCATATCTAAATAATGAATTAAAGGAGCTGAATTGATCAATTCTGTCAAATAAGTATGCAACAAGATGCCACAGGCTGCCCTCTTTAAACAACAGAATGAAATGTTGAACCTCACAGGAAAACCTCGCAACTGTCATTCAGGAAAGAAGTAGTAATGTAATGAACGTAATGAAAGATCAGACTATTTCAGTCCATTAATGGTTTTACAATAACAGTTATTTTCTAAATATCCGTCTCTCTAGATGTTTTGCTTTGTTCATTGTGCGGATGTGTTTTAGTCTGACTCATGGAGCTGTCTGTAGGAAGATGACATGTGAAAAGAGTTACCATTAGTAACACACACACACACCCAAACAGCTTTGGCAATGATTATACGTTGGACAGCATGTTTTTCTTTATTTGTTCTGTGTGCTTTTAATTAACTTAAGAATCTCTAGATACCGGAGACATAGAAACAATCTCTGTGTATATTTGCTTTTCAAATTTCAGAAAAGGGCAAAATATATTGATCATTGCTGTTTGTGTACTACCAGGACAATTCCCCCAATTCCCATTCTAGTTTAAGAATTCCATTGACTTCTTCAGCCAGAATATTTCTGTACTATTATTACTGTTGAAAGATTTATTTTATTACATGTATTAATTTTAGGATCTGCTTGGTACTGAAGTAATGGTACTAAATAGGAGTTGTACAGTTGATCTGCCTTCATTGCAATACATTGCAACATACCCAGGTGCAACACAAACTCTTCAAGGTCACACCAATTACATTTTTGCTTGAACAATCACTAGGCGTCATTTCTTTGTCGCTTTGCACTTGTAAACACAGTAAAATTCTCAACATTACTAAACCATAAAATGAAATATGTTCTGGTTATCTATGATTGTGTCACCTTATGCAGTATTTCACTTAAAATTTAACAGAAACTTAGTTGTCAGTCAGTGTAAGCCTGGGAAGGTGAAATAAAATCCTGTCATTTCAGGGCTTGTATTTCTCTCTGTCAAATCCAGGCAATTTATGAAGCATATAAATGCTTGCCTTGTTTTAAGAGGAAATAACATCAGCTAATGTCGTGGGTTGAAAACAGCATTATCACTCATATAATGTACAGGACAGGCCAGTTATTCAGTTCTGTGGGGGTTTATACTACCTATATGAGTCACTGTATTTAACGCAAGACGCTCTTGTTTATATGATAGTTCTTGTTTTCGTCTTCATTGCTTAAAGGCACTTTGCACAATTTACTTTAGCCCTTGCTCTCCGGAGCATTTATTGCTGTAAGGGCTCCCACACAGACATCCAGACTCCCACACAATTTACTTTAAACCCCCCGTGACCTGCTCACGGTCCCTTACCAACAAACCCATACATTCCTGAGAACACTTACTCATACACCAGCGTTTTCCTGTCACCACTCTTAGTTCCCCAGTGTCAAAGGTGCGAGTCCAGCTTCTTTACTTTTTACATTGTCTATGTTTTTTTTTTACTCTTGCCACAGCACAAACACAGTTCTTACTGTCAGAAGTCTAAAAAAAAACACCAAAATATCTCATACCCAAGAGAGAAGTGGAAAACCTCTGAGCTGCTCACGGTGGCTAAGGTTTGACAGAAGATTAGCAGAATAGAGCTCGCTAATGCTTCAAATTCTGCACGGAATCTTCCTCCTGCAGTTCACAGTCAGAGAAGACAACTTCACCCTGGGCAGTTTATAGAGCATCCATTACCCATCTACTCAGCAGGATATTAACTGTAGCCAAACCGCATAAGCACGTGTCTCCAGGGCACCACGGCCATGTCTTATTACTCCCTTACAGGTCAGACCTTGCGCTTCAAGCGGTCAATGTCCATCACTGGGCTTTCCGATCATATTTGAAGCGTATAATGCATTTAATATATCCTTTCAGTTCAAATGGAATGCAGTGATATTGTATCATGGTGAATGCCATTGTTTGTGGTAGGAGTGTCACGGATACATTTACATTGGTTGACTACTTGGTGGGTCATCCGAAGGCTTAGTTGATTAATCTGCCTTGTGAAAGCAGTGATTAACTTGAATAATAAGATGTGTTTGTAGCAGGCATTCACAAATATATACATACCGCTTTTAACTATTTGTATGTTTTTCTCACCTTGTAAGTTTTTCTCACCTTGTTAGTTGCTTCGGATAAAAGCGTCTGCTAAGTGTTAATGTAAATGTAACTTGACACACACTGAAACATACTGCTCATAAACAGCTAAGCTGTCTGTCTGGATGTGTTTGGCTGTATTGATAGTGCTACGTGAAAAAAGGGTTCACCTAGAAACTTCACAGAGAGCGCCGTGCTCTGCTTCACCTGAAACTTTAAATCAAGCCACAGTGCCACCACATACAGTAACAGGAGCACGTTGCTGTAGAAACAGCACGGATGTCTTTATGGTACTGTAACCTCTCATCAGTTACAGATGTGAGCCTCCCACTCAGTTCTGGAGCGGCACCAAATAACCATAACGAAATAACCTTCAACTCCGGCATCTGTGCACGACTGGCACTCTGTGAGATCGTGAATGTAATGGCTTCAATGAAGCATGCGAGTGCAGAGGCGTCCTCATACGAAGTGATTGATAGGAGCTTAATTCAGTTTTACTGGTCTCTAATGATTCTTTTAAAGAACGTGATGGGCTAGGACAGGCCTGAGAAGTGATGGAGGCTCTTTTGAAGCATTCCTGTGTAATAAATGCAAACGTTATGCAGTGTAACCAATAGGCACGTAGCATTCGGCCAACCCGGGTGGCATTAAACATCAAACTCAACATGGTTTTGGTAATCATTGGTCATTTACAGCCATCGGGTCCTGTGCCAGCACGGTCGCTTTTCATTCAGCACCGCAGGATTTGATTCGCTGCCCACAATTTTTGACAGATAAAATTTACTTTTTCCACAGACAGCAAATCGTTATTACTTTTCTTTCCCCGGTGTGTTCATTCTACTATGACCTTAAAATGCCCTTTTTTGTCAGGCACATGATATTTGGTTTGTATTTTGATAGCATATTAGCAGCTAAAAAGAACTGCAATAGCTCTTTCTTAAATTTCATTGCCAGTTTGATATTGAACATTTTAAGATGTACAAATAGCTAATTTCCTTTTTCACATGTTTATTTAATTAAAGTTTCTCAGCACCTACTGGCCCGGTACAAAAGAGTAATTGTACTCTACTTAAATACACCCAATTAAAGTAATAATTAGCATCAGGTGGCTGAACATATCCAGACTTGATTACAGTTAGCGCAGCTCAATATTAACCTTTACCATCAGAGTTAAGTTTTCTGCAGGGAGAACATTATGTTATGATCAGAGGATGTTCCTGAGCAGTGCAGATAAAGCTAGTTTGTATCTATATTAAAATCTATAATATGAAAAGTGTTGCAACACCTTGAATCACACTATAACTTGATTCATCAAAAGAAGAAACTGTTCTAGCAAATCCTGCTGCTGATTTTCTTCAGAGGAGTCATGATGCGGCCGTAAGGAAATCACAGCTCTCCATGAGAAGGTCCGGGATGCAGGTTCACACAAGCACAAATAATCAGATTTTGGTCTTTACAACTTAACAAATCAGTTTAGTGCTTTGTAGCCATAAAAAGAAAAAAAATCAGTAGGGCCAAAAAAGTTCATGCTAAAAAAAAGAAAGAAATTTAAAATTAAAAAAATATTTCTTCATGTCAAAGAAAAACTAAAATACATAATGCTTTATAATATATATATAATAATAATTATATAATAGTTCTTGTAATCAATAAATGCAACAGTTTGGTGGAATTGTATATATCTTTTGTATTTAGGGTTGGGCCTAATATTTTGGTGTTTTGTTTCTTTGTTCATTGTTTTCTCCAAAAGTTCACCCACGTCATGGGCAAGTCGACATTAACAGATGTTTAAAGCTGTCCAGCGGATTAACTGAAGACTATCAGTCTTGTGTCAGCAGGGCTCAAAAGCAGCTGTACATAAATTGCGGCTACATTCTTTGAAACCAACTTACAACAATCTTCAAGCATAGAAAACCAATAACTCAGTAAACACTAAAAACAACAGAACAAACATCCACAGGGACTAATAACTTAAGACCAATTAATGAGATACACCTAGAAACAGGAAATCAGAGACCAGTGAACAACGACATGGTGTAAACAATGAACAAAGAAACCAAACTTAACAACAGACAAATCAACAAACAGTTTCTAAGATCTAAATTTATCATTGTTTCTAAATTTAAGAAGGTCTGTAAGGAAAAACATATTAACATTCCTTTGTAGTGATAAAAGTCTGATATTGCCTAACAGGAAGTGTTTTAAGTATAGTCGTTTTGCTGAAGGTGTCATAACAACCATGTAAGGCATATTTACCTTGTGTCACAGGAAGTTTTTGTGTTCCATGTTTATTACAGTGATTAAATATTTTTTTTAAGTATTTTTTGTTCACACTGGTTTTCCTAATGTACCATTAGATCCTACACATGTAAACATAAGGGCTGCAACTAAAGTGTTGTGTGAGACCCCCCCCCACCCCCCCAAAAAAACAATATTATTTTAGGTACAAAAAGTTAAAGTAATTTACAGGCCAGATCTAAAGTTTTTACATATGGACATTTGTATATGACAATAAAATAGTGAATTAGTTAGATAATGTTGCTCATCTATCCACAGTAATTCTCTGTCCGCATATTGCCATTATGTTCAGTCACATATTTGTTCTGTTACATATCGGTTACATATTTGTTCTGTTGGTGCTTGGCCTCAGCATCATAATAAAGCATAACAGTGTTTCCCAATCTTTTTACAATGGCATACCCCTACAAACAATAAACATCATACTGTTTACTCCCTCTGTGTGGACAAGTGCCACATGTACCTCAGTTTGTCAACCACTGCAATAAAGTGTAAGTGCATCATTCTTAGATCAGAAACCTAATAGGTGCGATTGTGTTAAAGCGGTGTTCCCAAACTGTGTGACATATGATATCAAACAACCACAGATGTGATGCAAGCCAACACCACGATGTGTGAAATACAAATTGTGTATTACTTATCAGCTCTATTTAGATGGGCACACCAGGTAGACTTTTTAATTTATTTTAGTTTCATTTATTAAAATAAAAGTGATTAGAAAATAGACCCACTTTATTGGTTTTTAAATAATATAGGCGTATCATAAATGTTCTTGTATATAAAGTGTATAAGGCGACACATAACCTGCTTATTGAAAAGTGTTTCCGGTTGCTACATTTCAAATCCAAAGTAAATTTACCTCACAAATATCACATCTAATCAACTTCATCTGCTAGAGCACCCCGCAAACATAACTACAGGAAGCAATAGTGTCCAACTTTACCCGTTTTTTAACTCCTCTCTCCTTGCTGATCTGTAAGTCTAGCCGAAGTTAAACACGCCTTTTGTTAACTATGGGAAGCTTTACCACCAAAAGAGTTATGCAACTTCATGCTTGAACACAAAATGTAGTGCATTTAAATTAGGGATCGCGTATGGCAAAATTATGCAGTCGTTCTTGTCATTACTGTTGTGAAACCCCTTTATCCCTTCGGTATGGGTACATGTTCTGTTGCAGCCCTAGTAAACCTTTTCCGTGACTAACATGCCAAGAGGAAATGAGATGGTTGCAGTACTTTTGTAAGGCATGATAAAAGGCTGGGAATGGGTATTGGCAATCTACTTCGGTAAGCCTAAGGTTCCCTATTCTGTTTGCAGTTTGTTTGGTATTCAGGGGATAACCCACTTCTATAAGCACGCAGGACAGCAGGCCAGTTGTTTTGATAAGTTGCGTGAGAAAGCCGCAGCGTCTCAGAGAGTGGAAGAGGACCTGAGTGGTACAAGAGTGAGCTTGTGATTATGGGCGCTGAGATCTCAGTGTGTGTGTGGGGGTGCTGCATTATTAATGTCTGAATGCAGAAACACTGATGATTTTTGAGTTGTTTATGTGCATGATAGACATCTAGGGAGATGACTGTTTTGATTATTACAGCAGCTCGGCATATTTGAGCGATTGTTGTGAGTGATTACCTTCCATTCAAAGCCTCTTCTGAACCTCTAGCTGCTTCCTTTATGAGTTTGTTGTTGTCTTGAGAATTGGTTGGATGGGGTGACATGTTTAAATTACAATATTAACAGTACACTGCGTTAGCAATAACTACACTTCACTTGGACTTTATATTTTAGCTAAATTAAAGTTTTTTGTCATTGTGCCAAGTAGCTTTTCAATTAGTAATGAAATATGGAACTTGTAAATCTGTTTTCGTAAATTCTGTTTTTATTGACTCATGAAGAACTGAAGCCTGTTTCACCGTACTTGCATAATAAAATAATCTACATACCTTATCTTCACTTAATAACACACCTAATGCAAAAAATACAGCATTCAATAGATCCCTTCCAGATATCAGTAATAAGAAATCACAAATGATCCCATTGACATCTTATCTTAAACTGCAATAAGATTAAATGAAGAGCAAATGGTATCTTTTAGAGTAAGTCTGCTGACCAGATGTTTTTCCTGATAAAGTATCTCAAGTCTCCTGTTCTAACAGTTTAGTTTCAGATCTTAACATCAGTCTCCTGAGCAGGTACAAACACAGACATTTCAAAACAACTCCCTGACATTCAGCACAGCTGTTGGCTGTTTGCTGTTTTATTATTTGCTAGTTGAGTTGTTGTTTTGTGTCTCATATAGAATTCATGTGGAATGCTTGCCCGGTTTAGCAGATCAGACCTGTTGAACTTTTCTTCTGCACACAGTGGGTGTTAAAAGTGAATGTGGGGGTCTCTGTCTGTCTGTCTGTCTGTCTGTCTGTGCGGGCTGTGAGATAAGTCTCCACAGTGATGTGTAGACAGGGCTGATTGCTCCTTGTCTGTGCTGTCAGACAATGTCAGACAGTGGAATGAGCCTCCTCTGCCATTCAGCCAGGATCTTAACTTTTAAAGACCTTAACTTTTTACTCTACATGCAAAACGCAACGTGGTGTACGGATTTTAGATTAAAGGTTTCTGCCTTTTAAGTTAAGGCTCTAATTAGTATTCTTAAAGAGAATTATCCTTTTGTTTATTGTTTCAGGAGCAATTATTGTAGATTTAACAGTGACTTTTCAAAGAACATTTGGAAATAGAACTAATGGAACTTTTGTTTTTTTTCCCTTTTTGGACCTTATTATTATTTGGACCAAATTACATTCACAAGTTTGCACTAACATGTAATCAGTTATGATAAAGCATATTTGGTGTGCTGTCCAAGGGAGGGCTCCAAGCTCAGATTTTGGCCCAAGCCCAGAGTACTCCCTATTCTTGATAGGTGTTAGCCAAGAGTGAGGCGGTGAGGTAGCGGACGGTCATGGGACAAAGGTGAGGGATGGCTGTATATACACATCCCTGTGCAGTGATTGGTTGGATTACATGATCATACTTCTCCCAAACTTTGTTAAATAAACCATGTAAAGAACAGCTTGATCATCTAGATGACCCTAAAGTAATTTTCACTTTGGGTGAACAGTTCCCTTAATTGTTCCCTTAAACATTCAACGTCGCTATCAGAACAGTTTGAAAAGTTTGCTGCTGTGTATGGTAGTATACAACTTCACGTGTTCCCTTCATGTGCTGATGATGTATCAGAACTTGTCGATGCTATGCACTTAGGTTCAAAGCTCTGGCTACTGCTTTGATTTGTAGTCAGCTCATCAAATGGATGGTAATGAGCTAGTTTTGCTAGCTCTGATTGTCAGTGTGTGGGCTTTACTCCCCCAGACAGACTGACAGATAAAAAGCAGCCAGTGCTCCCAGGAGCCCTTTTAAAGGTAATTGAGTTAAGAGTCAGAAGGCAGGCCTGTATTTTCCATAGAGTGCAGGAGTAACCAGCTTTGGGAGGCTGTTAGCTTCTTATCTGATGTTGCGACTGATTGCAGAGGGTTCTTGTTTGGCGTGCATTGTAATGTTGGTTTTCATGCTTGGTGTTGGGTATTTTAGGTATAGTTACACATTGTTAATTGTTAGATGCAGAAAATTCAGGTAATTTGGCACTTTTTCTGTGGAATCTCTTCTAAAATATATAAAAGTTGAAATATTAAAAATATAAACCCCTACAAGATAAGCACTTAAGTATTTGTATTTTATATGCAACTTACAAAACATAGTGTTCCATTAGAATTTATGGCTTCTTTGAAATGTCTGGTAATAAAGAAACACAATTTTTGCTGCAGATTTATAGCTAACTGTCCATGGCTAACCAGCTAAACCCTGATTCCTTAGTCAGACTTCCATAGAATGATTTTTGCCACGTCCCGCCATAAAATTTGCTGTTATACTTCTATGTTATGACAAGTTTAAAAAGTTGAAGAAAGTAACTAACGACAGAGGGAAGCAGGGAAAAGGGTCTGATTTCATCAATGTATCCCATCAGCCTTGTGGCAGATCGTTACATTAACTTTTAGCCAAGCTGTCTCCCGTCGGAACTTTTCATCTTTGATAATAATCCCGACAAATTGAATTTCCTTCTTGGTCTCTGCTTATGCATTCCTGGAGCCGTCCCACGCTTGTACGGTCCACTGGAGAGGCAGCATGCTGATGAGCCTCGCGCTGCCACTCCAGCTTCATGCGCAGACAAATGGAAAGTGAAGGCTCCATTGAGCACACCTGGCAAAATGCGAAAGGTGGAGTAGACAGGAGACGCCCGCGCAATACCTGTCTAACAGACATCTGCCTGAGCCGCACGGGGACCCGGAGCAGATGGGAAGGGTCTTTCTGTAGATGCAGCATGCCTAAAAAGGGTGTGACTGCCTGTTTTTCAGGCATGTAGCAGGAATCATGTCAGTCATGTCAAAACGAAGAAATGTTCAGAATGACAATTATTTTGGCCACAGTTATTATAGTTGTGCTTTTTGAACGTTTATTTTGAATGCTGCACAAAGATGTTAGCACACGGGCATATCGTTGTGACATTAATAAGCATAAGAGTATGTTTTCATTCCCTCAGTGGGTGGTAAAGAGCTGATTTGGTGCAACTTTCATTCCATCCACTTCACTTTTTTCCGTCTGCTTGATTTGATCCTATCTGAATGAGAATTCGCAGACGGCTTGTTGGTATTCACAAGGACAGCCATTTGCTCAGCATATCAAACAGAACGCCTCTCAAGAGCAATGTACAGTCATTGTGAATTCTTCTTGTGGCGTTTCATTGGGAATACCTGAGGCACTTATGCTAACACAATCAAGGACTTCATTGGCCATTTGAACAAGACAGACAGCGCTACATGCAAACAAATAACAGCCACCATGTTCTTTATTTGTGAGAAACAGGTGTCACATGCCAATCTACATCACTAGTATTCACCAAGGTAATGTGAGAGATAATTGATTGTTTGGCCTAGAGCAGGTTGATTCTCAGGTTATAGCTGGTTATTTATGAAGCTTATTTATTTATTTTTAAGTCCATTTGTTATGTTTGTCACCATTTCCTTTTCATGAGTATTAAAGGCTGTCTCTCTGACAGATATTTAAAAACACGGGCAGTCATAAATGATCATATTTATGGTTGTGATGTCAATACCATGAATATTTCTCAACAACCCACGTTTGAAATTTAGTTTCAATAAATGATGGTCTGATGAGGTAACTTTGCCCTTGTGAACATTAGAGTGTATCTAAATAATGCATCAAACTGTTTTCGATTATATGTCCCCTTGAGGGGTTGGAAGAAGACGTATCTTAAATTTAAAATGCATTTGCCCCTCATCTCTACAGCATCAAATAAGAATAACAATGAGAGAAACTCGAATCAAGCTGTCAGACAAGAGCTGCTAGCTAAAGACATGAAATATGTCCGATGAAAAATGGATTGATACTAAAGGCGGGAAACTTTCTAACAAGGTGCTTGAGCC
The DNA here is from genome assembly GCA_036877575.1 of Botia almorhae. Lineage (NCBI taxonomy): Eukaryota > Metazoa > Chordata > Actinopteri > Cypriniformes > Botiidae > Botia > Botia almorhae. Next base: position 13,167 of record JAZGTJ010011961.1, read on the forward strand.
CCCAGTGAGGACGATTAAACTTGGATGTATGGGTTTCTCGCCAGTCTTATTGCTTTTTTTATATTTACAACCAACCATATAGCTACTAACATTTTACAGGTCTGGTGCAGGAGGAGTGAAATAACAATCAGGCATGTTCTTCCACATTTGCTTCCAGTATGGAAAACAAAACATGAGCAGAGCTTGTTTTTGACATGGTGCACTTTTAAAGCAATTCTACGGTGGTTGAACCCCTGACAGGGCGTGATGTCTGCATGTGTGTCGTGTTAACCAGTCGCCCGTAAGAATCAGAGTTACTTGCGTCAAACTCTTAAGCTGGATATCCACAGGGTTCTGTGTATTTAAAGCTCAGTGAAAATGCCACGAGGAGCCCCTGACACTGTTTAGATTTAAACACCTTAAAGGTGAACAGGTGTCAGCCTGCTGTCTTCATGCACAGCTTTCCTCTCCCGCACTGAGGTGTAAAATTCAGGAAGGAAACAGACAGACAGGAAGTAGCATTGTGTCCTAACCAGATGCAACGTAATAAAGTGATAATGTCTAAAAATTTTTAAATTTGAGTTCAACCAGTCACAACAAGCGACAGTTGTCTATTTTTGTGTCAACATAAAACGTGTTCTGATTGGCTGTGAGTGTGTCATGACTGCATTCTGTATGGATAGATTCATTTTACTAGAATCTTTAGGACACAGGAGGAGAAAGCGGAATATGAGAGTTAGAATGACAGAACATTTTCGCACTACCAGTGATTAGCATTTTGTATTTGTAGTAATTATTAAAATTCAATCTCAAACCTCCAATCCCTCAAGGAAAAAGAAAACAGTTTTGTGATTAAAAAGAGATGACTGACTAATATTCATGTTTTATGAGGAACGGAAGCCAATTACGCCTACTACATGTCGGTATCAACTCTGTCCAAAATCCAGCTTTTTATTTGTCTGCTTTATTTAGGCCTTTAATGATATTGAATAACGTCATTCTCTGTTGTACATTCCTTCTAGACCATAAATAATTTCTCTTAAAGATATTATTGTGAACATAGAAAGTGTTTCTTCAGTGAGTCATAAGTAATTATACAGCTTATTTAAAGGGACGAGAATTGCAAAATTAAATGCAGATGTGATGTATGGTTGTAACAATCAAAAATCACAAAAGCTAAAATCATAAATTAACTAAAGAGACTACAGCATCTTGTAATACATAAGGGAATTACACAACTCTAAGGTCTCTAAAATGAATACTTCTATATATATATTGCTATTTAATTTCATGTCCATACTGTATATTGGTTCCTAAAATAGCCTGAAATTCTTCAGACCTTTGCTGGGAGGGAAATTTAGAGATTCAGTCCTTTTGTCGGACTGAACCTTAATCGGATACCCCTGAGCTAGATGATTGCAACTCCCAAATAATAGAGCTTCAGGAGGGAACCTGGCTCCCAGCATCAGCCAATCATTTTTCATTGTAGTGTGCCAAAAAGAAGCAAGCAGTGTTCTATGTATGTTCCATCCTAGTGTGTCGTCCATTCTGGAGATGACGACGGCAAACCTGTAAAAATACCTGTCTCCTCGGGAACGGTCACTCTCAGTTATTGCTGTGACCTCAGGGACACTGTGTCTCTCACATCCGTCACCTGGAATCTCGCCAGCCCGCCGGATCTCGCATACTGCGCCCGCTCCTTTCATCTCGTTTTTAAAGGCCTCATTGATATGCTTTGCAGCAGCTCCGCAACATCTGTCTATATTCCCCACCATGTGCCGTACAGCAGTTTTGTGACCCTTGACATTTCACCCGCTTAACTGAAACACTACAATTCAAAAGCCTGTGTGTGAGGTAAATGCACCTGGATGTAGTTGCATGAATCCAAAAAGGTTCAATTTAAAGAATACGTAATTGGTTGCGTTTTCGTTTACAACTGAATTCGTGTCAGACCAGTACTAGAACCCTTGAAAAGGGAGGTTTAAAAAACACTTCCTTTATATCTCTCGGCTTGTATTAGCACCGTAGTTACTTCGCTTATATATTTCAGACGGTTTTATGTGCTGTATGAAAGAGCCATTGCACACCACAATTGATTTGTCTGAGCTTAAGGGGAAACATGACCACGACAGTGACAGAAGTCAGATTCACTTCACACCGGTGTCCTGGCTCTAAGTCGTCCTTTTTTAAAATCAAAGCTCAGAGTCTTTCTTGTGTGAAGTGTGAAGAAATCCGCAGATGAAGGATTTAAAGGTTTCACGCCACATGGCTGTAGGTTTTCTGGTTCTGTGAGACATTGTGAAAGAATTCGTCATCTCTATAGAAATGTGCTGTGATAACTTTTGTATTATTGTGTCTGTCTGTTTGCTTGTGAACAACGAGCACAACAAAGCATCTCTATTGGATGGGAGGATTGTTGTGCCTCAGCAACAGCTGCTTGAACCTGGGTCCTTGTCCCTCGTGTTTTCATCTCAGAACTCATAAGACTTGTCAACTCTTCATCAACTCTTTTTACAAATGTCATAAATTGATTGCTATCAGTTTTATTGTTATAACTATAGAAATGTAAAAGATTGTGATACAGAAGCTGATAAATTAAGAATAGCAAATCTCATAGCTTCAGCTTAAAGACTGTGATGCGCTGTGATTGTTTGTGGGCAGGTTATATAGTGACATAGTCAGTGGTGTTTAAGTTGAAAGGTTTACAGTTTCATCAGCCAATCACTGGCTTAGACATGTGAATCAGCACCATTTTGGTAGAAAGGGAGTTACAGTGTATTGCTGGTCGATGGACATTGAGGAACCAGTGATCCTGAGTATTGGATTTCATCTTTGAAGGTTCATGTATAAGGTCGGAGTAGTGTGACTGAAAATCACCTCCACTTACAACTTCCTTTTCATGTCTGTCCACAGTCGATGTGGCCCCGTACTTCAAAACAGAGCCGGGACCGCCGGAGATCCACCTAGAAGGAAACCGTCTGGTTATGACCTGCCTGGCGGAGGGCAGCTGGCCCCTGGAGTTCAAATGGATGCTCAACAACACAGATATCACAGCCTTCTCTCCAGAGTACAAGTAAGTGGCAGCTTTCATCTTCTAAGGCTTTCTGGAAATGAAGTCCTGTTTGGAACTGTCTCAAGGTTACAAAGGAAGAAAAAAGAAGAGGCTCACTGTTAATATTAGAGACAAATT
>JAZGTJ010011962.1:0-16334 GCA_036877575.1 Botia almorhae
GCACAGACTGGTTTCAGCCTTCTGTGGTTTTGTGTCCACACAATGGAAGTCAATGGATGCCTCCATTGTGTGGCTACCAATGTACTTCAGAATATCCTCTTTGTGTTCCTCAAAAGTAAAAAAAAGCCATACTGGTTTGGAATGACATGAGAGTACGTACATGATGGAAGAATTCGTATTTTTGGGTGTCTCCGTCAGAAGGCCTCTCGCTGCTATGGGGTCCAGACCTTCTGCTGTCAGTCTGAAGGTCCGCCTACATGAGACTATGTACAGACTGACATCCTGTCAGAAGTGAAGAGAGAAAACAGCAAGAAATGTATAGAGACACCTCTCAATTATATTGAATATCACCGTTCATCCATCAGCGCTTGCTGAAGGGCACCATATTGATGGCATCTGCCATTATTACCAATTTATCTTCATACAGACAGAAGCTCAATGGACTGCATTGACAGAAGGACAGAGCCCCTGAGAAGGGACAAACACACACTCAGATTTTGATCTAACTCACGTGTGCATGCAGTTTGGTTATATGATCCTTATATATGAGAAGCAGTAACGTACAACACAATTTCCGGGTTTTAAATCCACTGTCGTTTTTACTACAGTGTAGAATTGTAGTAGAATTACTGTAGAATTACTACACATTTCTCACTATCATACCATGTGTTTCTTATCCAATTTGTAGATAGTTCCATTTATTTATTCTTTTTTATACCTTCTACTAACCTTGCCTCTAAACAGCATAAAAAACCAAACAAACTGTAAACTACTGCTTTACATGTCAGAGTGATGTGACGCAAGGACCAAAGACCACTGTCAAAATATTTGTGGCTGCATCAATTCTCCCACAGCGTTTTAATGTTTAATTTCACTGTCTAACAGCTAAAGCATAGCATGTCGTAAGTGCCACTGCTAAAAACAACTATCTTTACTATCATTTAAAACAAAGATGTCTGCCACAGTGGAGTTTTGATATCGTCTCGCTCCATCGTGAGTGAAACCCACCAATCAGAATCTTCAATTTCATCTCAGTGTCAATCACAGCGGCTCTCCACTGTAAAGATTCCCGTCTCGACAATTATAACAGAGAAACAAGTACGTTGCATGTGTCTGGAATACATTTTCCTACCCTATTTCCAAATGCCGAGGATCGATAGGCAATTTGATGGATGGTATGAGAAAAGGAAGATCCAACCGTGAGAGCCCTTAGCTCAGTCTAAGAGGACTTGTGCGTAAATCAGACTTAACAACAACCTGAGGCAAAAATGCACGTGAAAAGACGGAGCGCTGCCATCTGCACCCGGAGGTTATTTGTGTTGCCACGCACATGACAACATACACATTTAACACATCTATAAACTGCCACTGCTTTTCACCAGGGGCATCAAATCAAACAGCATATATCTTCATTTAATAGGGCAGAGTGCAAGAGCTCCGAATATAGAGTTTGAGACAGTAGAGTGAATATGGTTATTTATTAAGCGGTTCTCTTGAATACTTGATTCTGATTGGCTGATTATACCATCCAATGGTCTCATATTCCTTGATAACCAATATGCATCTGGGGATTTGATTTAACAGCAACAAACAACAACAAAGAGAATTAACATAATATGTTGTTAATCAACATAACAGAAACATTGATATTACCAAACAGAATTACAACTCGAGTAATTCTGAATAGCAAATATGTCACCAGAAGTCCTCAAGTATATAGTTCAGTTATGGTGGTTTGAGGAAAAAAAAAATATATTTTTCAGAATAATTTTTAAAATTATTTTTCAGAATAATAAATAAAATTATTATTTATCAAAAATTGATAGGATGATGACAAAATACACACTAGAAGAGAGCCATATGGTTGCAGAAGAGTTAACAGTGTTAAACAATGAGAAAAACTGGTGATGCAGGCAAAAATGTAACGTTTTGAGGCGGAGCAAATGTATTCCTGTGAAATAACTTGTACAGATAAATTACGCACATGAATTAAGTACATTAAGTCATTTTTGATGTCATCAGCACAAGTTGTAAGGAAGCCCTGCTGAAATGTCCCTCAAGTAGCAAGTTGTAATGAAGTACTCACAAAACAGCACAGCATAGCAACTTTCTCTTTTAACTAATAGCTGCAAAAAAACACAATGTGAATTAATCGGCGGTCTGAGACCTCAGAGCCGTTTTCTGCACAACTCATTATTAATTACATGTCATCTCATCAAACTTAGCGAGAGAATACAGCTCAGATTCATTAGATGATGATGATGATAAACAAACAGTGGCGAGTCTGCAGGAGAGAATCGTGTACCAGACCTCCAGCCACTGTGAAATGCACAATTAGGCCACAGGACTTGTGAGCAAACTGTGCGCCAGTTGGGCGAGTGAGTGTCAACATCTCTCGATGAAACGTGACATTCTGATTAATGACCCAGTGGTGGCGACTGCCGCTGAGCCCATGAGATAGATAAGCCAGAGTTTGGCTTGACATCAGTTCATGCTCACTCACTAATGCTTTCTTCTCCAGGATCTTGGTTTAATGCCTCAAATTACACCAGTTCTGCAAAACACATGGATCGACAGATCCATCAGAATATGCAGCCGTGATGTTGTTGTATGTTGAGCAGTATCTGTCATGGCAACAGTTTGTAACTGTAATCTGATTGGCTGACCTCAGGCATCAACTTGATTATTATCTTGGTATAACTTGGTTGGCATCTAACTTTGGTTAGATTTCCATTGGCAGATTTTCATATTACACTTAGTTTTTGAGTTACGTCTAAAATGAAATACCTAATCAGTATTTATTGCTTTCTGTTCAACCATTCAGACACACTGCCATTTAATTAGCCTCTACACCAAGCTTTTATTGTGTTACAACTTATCTTAGAGAAGTCTGTCCATGTTTGGCACGTATAAACACTGCAAACTTTACCTTTACTTGTGACGGTCAGGTGGGCTGTTTTTGGCAAAATAAGATGAACCAGACTTTAGGTGATGGTCTGACTTTAAAAATCTGACTTTATATAACTAAGTAATGCAGAACTAGTTCAAACAAAGAAAAAAAATAACCCAGATTAAATGTTTTAAGTACCAGGATACCAAACACATATTAGCTCTTCTTTCATGCAAAATAGATTTGAAAGAACACCTTGTGTTTTTTAATGCATTTCCTTGGTTTCAGATCTCACACGCTGTAAGAGTTTTTCATTTCTTGCAGGAACTTCAGCAAAAAGCCGGTTTTAGAAGAGGATGAGCCCGTGGGCATGCAGCAGGACACACTTCAGTGAAGGAAATTTATCACTGCACCCTACTCTCCTTGTTTTAATTACACACAACAAACAGCATAGATGTTTCCTAATAAGATGGAGTCAGAGAGGGTCTCATTACCAGTTATGAAGAAAAAACAGAGAGGAAGAAAGCAGGAGCGCTTTCACAAGCAAAGAGAACACTGCGTACAGAGGAAGTACTTCAGGGTACACACACATTTGAATCAAGTACGGCTGCCATGAAAGCCATTGTGTTTACTATATTTAAACATGGGGACTTCCAGTGTAAAAGCAAGAACAATTGTGGTTCCTCAAGCATATGTAACTAAAGAACGTACTGTGGCCTCAAGATGTATTTAGTCACTTCAACCGAACCCAAGAATGAATTGCGTTATATATAGTTTATAACATTAATTATAGACATTTTTACATAGATTGGCAATAAAAGTCCCCAAATTTGGTGAAATGTATTCATGCATATGTATATATGTGTGTGTGTATATACGCACACACACATGCATGTGTATACGTTCTAAAGTGTCAGAATACTATCTAGGGCCACTGTACTCAAATTCTCCAATCCTAGTTTTAGTACAGTGTATACATAAATGAAACACTGTCAAAGCTTTGACAAATACATAGCAAAGATTCTCCTTCCTGTGACTTAACACAGCCAAGTGTGTTGAACATACATCAGAAAAAATATTCTTCTGTTATTCTTGTTTGATCTTCATTTGCATGAAGCGCCTCACAGCACGAGCACCTACACACGATTGAGTTTTTCTGACGCATATCTACTGCAGCATAGTGCTGCAAATGGGCATCAAATGCATAGCACATAATATAGACACTGAATCTTAACCTCACCAAGCATTACACATATAATGTGTATTTCATTTACCTTTTAAACATTGACAGCTGACAGGCGACACAACAACCTGTTCTGAACAACCATCATGTTTGTGGTTTTCATGCTGGAATGAAAGAATCTCTCTGTGCAGGTCAAAGAAGCGTTTGTCTGTATGCGATACAGACAGCAGTGCTGTGATGCACGCTTTTCTGCAGTCAAACAGCGCAACACTGCGCTCTGCTGGGAGAAAACTATATACCTGTTACATCGCACCAGCTAGGAGACTGTGAGATTTGGGGGAGAAATGTAAACTCTTTTCCCTCACAGAAATATTGTTTTAAAAAAACAAAAAAATCTCCACATAGTGGGAGGGTAAGAGCAGAACAGGATATAGAATTATATTTTGTGAATGAAATCTGCACTTATAAACCTTAAATCATTTCAAAATATTAGCCAATCAAAATCTCCACTGGAAATCCAATGGGACGCGCCATTTATCAGTGGATGACCCTGATGAACGGTCATATTTTACCCAAATGAAAATTACATTTAGCTGAAAGAAAACAAAGGTGAATGTTTTTGTTTTCATTTATGTATATTTAAAAATATGGATAATGAAAAATAGGAATTTATGGGGAAAATTTTTGTCAGCAATTCTTATCAATGGTCTTCTTAATAAGTGTGTCCATCACACGACAACAACAGCAAAGAAGCATTGTATGATATGGAGTAGTGTTTATTGCTGATTAGAAGTTAAATATATATCTATATATACAGTTGCATACATCAGAAAACCACCAAATATCCCACATTGTGTAATGTGTAATGAATGCATGAATGTCCCCAGACTCCAGGCAGTCAGACTAATGGAGCTTAATGCATCGCTGCTGATTGTCACTGTGTTACCATCTAATACTGTAATGCAATCATAATCCTGTGGGTGTGAATTCTACACTTAATTTTAGAAGCTGAAACTATGACACCCATAAAAACAGCATTACGTTTTAACTTGGTGGTGAGCTGTTCGAAGACTTGCATTTTTAAATATAGATCAAATTCATTTACAAAGCATGTGATAAAGGAAAATAAAATGCCTCATTGCAATAGAATACCAATTAGGTAGATGATGAAGCCAAACAAATCTGGTGATTGATTAAAAAAAGCAGAAATCGATCACCGAATTTACCATGAAAACTAAAGCAAATAAACATGTAAACCAACATGTATTTCAATCAAAGCCGCTGTAAAAGTGCCTTTATTTCTGAATCAGTACATTTTTGCAGTACTAGTTAAGATTTCGGATTTGCATTCATGTGCAATACATATACATTTTCATTGAACTGCTTTTAGGGAAACGCCAGACACACCAAAGTATCCTGACTATTCTCACAGATGCTCTACTGTAATTTATGAAGTCAGAAAGGACATTAATCCTGCAAAGTGAGCCATGTGTTAAGATGCAGGTTCAGAAGCTGTGCGGTACCACATTCACCTGTCATCACCGGTCTACAGCACCATCAACGGTCCACAGCGCACCGTACGACTGCTTCCGAAACCATTTACAGCTGCCCTATGATACAATGCAGGTAAAAATGAGCTCAAAGCCTGTGTACCTCACATGTACGTTAATATGCTAGACTCAACCGTACAGCTGGAAATGAATGAGATGCGTCCTGCCGTATCATTTCCCAAACACACGGACAAACACATCCAAACCTCCGCTGCACAGTACAATTCTAGTTTCCCTTTTCGTGGAGTTTTATCAGATCTACAACGGTGGCTAAAGTACATTCACATCGCTGAACCTTGACCTTGTGCGTCTCGTTTTAGGCAATCCTCCGTCACGCCCTGTGAGGCCAGTTCACACAGCACATTGTCCAGGTAGTTGGGGTCCGGGTAACCGTGGCCGGAGATGTTGGACATCATCTCTGTTTTGTGGTGGATCTCGTTCCATATCACAGTGTCTGGTTCACCCGTGGTGCTGGACGTGCCCACGGTGAAGATGAGGCGCCGTGTCCACGCCACCTTCAGCAGCTCCAGCACCTGGAGACAGTTACCATAGAGATGATGAGTGCCTCTGGTTTAAAGTAAACACAGTTTGCAGTTCTGCTCGTAGGGACTGAAACAAACGTCGAAAACGACATGCTAAGATCAACACGAAACATCAAATGCCGAGCAAGACCACGGTCATGACCTAATACATACTTCCCTTTTTCTGTTACTGCGTTGCAGTATGTAGCTATTTTTTCCTTGCAAAAGAAACTCACATGCTTCTTGCTTAATAGTTTGCTGGCTTACAGCGTTATAACATTGTATAAATATTACAAACTGAAGCCGTGTGCAAACAAATACGAATTTGTTTAAAACACATTAACTCTACTGACATCATTTGTGGAACAATGTTGATTATCACAGAAAAGAGGCAAACATGTAAAGAAGTTGTTTTTGTTCAAGCACTTACATAAATTATATAGTAAAAGCCAGTTTGAGCTGTAAAATTTGTCTTTTTGTCCTTGTGCCTTACTGAAACCACTACTGTCAAAATCATTTACATTTATGCATTCGGCAGACGCTTTTATCCAGCGCAACTTACAGCACATTCAAGTTATGCACTCTGTCAGTGCATGCGCTCCCTGGGAATCGAACCCACGACCTTTGCTGCCGATAGAGCTCAACTTGCACTGAACCCAAAACATGAATTTTACGGCTCCAGTAGAAGTGAATGCATTTGTAATAATGCTGTAACGGTAAGCAACAGTGTAAACACTAAACATTCAGCTCCAAATGATAATGATATTCTGGTGCTGTGAACGGTAACAATACAAATACAACTGATGCTTAAGTGAAAAACGGGTAAATATATTGCAACACTTTAGCAAAGCGTTTCTTAATCAAAGGGCCAGGATCCACTAGACGGTCTCAACAAACTTCCAAGAAGGCCTCAAGATGACTTCAAATTATTTCAAACATGACAAAACAAGCAAAAAAATGTGCCTCCACAGAAAAAAGTCATACAGGTTTGGAACAACATGAAAGCGACTGAAAGTTAATATTTTGATCGAGCGCGACACAAACCGACATCTAAAGCGAATCTGTTTTGTCTATGTACCTTTCTGCCTTTGTCATTGTCAGGAAGGAAACAGAATCGAGGGAATCCTCGGCATGTGTATGGATGTCCTGGGTTTGGGTGCTCGGGGCCCTGCAGAAAAACAGACAGCATTAATACAGAACTGGTGCTCAGTCCAGACACAGACAAGGAAAAACCATTTTCACACAAAGAAATGAGTCAGTTATGCATCATAAGACACTGCTTTGATCTGCAGCCCTTAGCATGCGCAGACATACTGACGTCGGACTGCTGGATGAAAGTATGTGACTGGATCTTATGAACTAACAGCATAGTTGCTGTTATTTATTCTGTATAGCATTCACATGAGAAATGGTACATATAAAACAGTGCAGTACTGAGCAGCACCAGTCTGAGTCAGACCTGTATTCCGGGTGGGATGTTGTAAATGATTTGAATAGTGCCGCAGTCTGGGTGTCCAGGCAGAGACTGAGGGATACTGTAGATTTCCATCTTGCCCTTCGGTTGGGTGCCGGTCTTCTCTCCGTAGATTGTCTTGCATGAGGGGCACTGCAGACTCCCGTCCTACAGAGTGACAATAAGTGAGAGAAGACAGCTCAAATCTATATAGGGCTAATTCATCTCAAAATGAAAATCCTGCCATCATTACACACCCAAACCTGCGTGACTTTAGGAATGACATGCATCATAAAAGTAGTCAGAGGTATTGCTGAGGTATTGCTCACCTTGGTTCCATTGTTGTACATGGCCAGCATGCAGAGCATGTGGAAGGTGTGACCACACTTCATAAGTTTGCCCACAGTGTTGGGCTGAAGAGACTGAGAGCATTCGGCAGGGATCTCATACCCAGAGGAACAGGCCAGGCGCTCCATACAGATAATGCAGTCCTGAAAACACAAAGCTAGACCTCAGACATCCCATAAGGGAACAATGAAACCAAAACAAAGTTAAAAAGTTAGGAAACAAGACTTATAATTTATTATATTTTGCAAGAAGAAAAATAAGATTTTTTGCAATTAATAAATTTCATGACAATTATGCAACGTTATTCCAATATTTTAAATCATAATGTGTTAAAATGTTGCACTAATAATGCCGGAAAACATGCTTAATTATCATGAAAATAATGCCACAATGCAACAAATCTCCTATTTTAGGACAAAGGTCCTAAAAATAGGTTTAATTTTTCCTAAAGCAAAATCATTTTGTCATTTCTTTCTTTTGATGTTGGGGTGAAATGTGACCCGGAAATGATGATGGAGAGGGAACTGTGAATGAGGAACTTTACCTCATCGGGGACGACAGGAACTTCCTCCATATATTTCTTAATGACGTCTTCAGGTTTCTGAGCTTGTGCTAAAGACACACATAAAACACACCATAACCTTCATGAGATCAACACCCTGCTATCAAACTCATGACTCACACAAAAATTACATTAACATCAGATTAATTTAAATTTGTCCAGTATATTTATAGTACAGTAAACCTTAACAGATCTAAACGCATCCTGGATGTTCTCACAACACTGTTTGCACTACACAAAAGAACAAAAAAATTTTTTTCAATTTAATTTATATTAACATTAATATTGTGCAAATAAAATCTACAGTAAACTTTACTGCATCATTAATGCATTCAGTTTTGGTAACACATGTGCTCACTACCTAACAGTGGCTGCTATGTTTGCTCTGGTTGCCGTGGTTTCTAGATTATCAAATAAATTATGAAAATGTGCTTTTCTAGGAAGCTGTTGGACATGCTGTGTCATCACCTTCCCACCCATTTCCAGGGATCAACAATCAATTAGCTAATGCAATTATTCTTCAGCCCCAGTCTGTTTTAACAAGTGCGTTTACATGCATGATCTAGCGCTGATTATAGTTAACGAGTTGATGACATGTAAGGTCATGTGAAGCCTCTGAAAGTTTCATCATCAGGGAAAGGTTACAGATGGTTAAAATGGCCGCTTACATTTCAGCTCAACTCGTTAACTCATATAAATTCCATTACAGTGTTTGTCAGCTGATTTACTGCATATTAAATCTCTGTCGCTGACGTTATGGCAACAGTATGTTTTTTTGCAATGTCAAATGACTAATTGTCATGTAAATAAGCCATTTGAGACAATGTGTTACAGTCATTTAATTACAGTTAAGTGTGTAAAGGCTGTTTTGAGACATGACAATGCAGAGTGTGGTTAAAACCTTCTTAATATATCGTACACTTGTATACTACTAATACTAGTACTACTACCACTACTACTAATAATAAATAATAATAATAAATGATACCACCACTAATAATAATACTTTTTATCATAATAATCAATTGTTCCGTCTACTAATACAGTTCACTCACCTAACTAGCAACAGTAATTTGACACAGTAATGCTGTCCTCATGTGCTATCTGAAGTATCACACTTTCAGTTTCTGTTTCTGAGTTGGGAAGAGTCATAAAGTCTGAAGTAAGATTTATTCAAAAGCACATGAAGGCAGCGTAATATAGAGGAACAGAAATAATGTGTTCCTCATTATTGAGCAGTCTTTCACAGTGTCTCTGAACATGGCTCATCCAATCAGAATTAAGACTCAGGTGTTCATAACTAACCAGTGTGGCGTGCTCGTCAGTGTTTCTGTTGTGGTTTAGTTTACAGATCTTAATGTTAGTCAGCCAACACTGCAACAGCTGGTTCAATACAGACAATGTGTTTTAGTAAGCTGATATTAAGCAGTAAAGTAAGAACACTTGTGAGTGTCAGTGTGAACCTAGTATCTTTCTTTTCTGGTAAAGAGGATATTAAAACCAATGGCATACACAACAGAAAGGGTTATGCAGGGTTAGAATAACAAATAAACAGGAGTATGTTGTTGTTCCATTAAAGCCCAACCCATCAAACACCTGGGTTACATGTCCCATTGCAGCAGACCGGGGAGAGGAGATGTGTCATGATGTCACAAACATGAGATGGGCGAGCAACGAGAAGGCTGAAGCAAGCGATAATTAGCAGCTCGTTTAAATGTTACAATGTCAGATCAGAAAGAAACCATAGTGCAAAAACCCATCAAGAAAGTGAAAAAGCAACAAAAAAGGAAACAGCAGTAACGTTTTCAAGCCAGCAGAGCGCGTAGGTTCATGGTGCTTAGCTACCTGTCCTGGACTGCCTCTTGGCCCTCTTAACGGAGCTGGACTGGGCTTTGGTAGGATTGCTGGAACCACTCTGGGAGAAGGGGGCGGTCATGAAGCGGATACCCAGTCCGGCGGCTGACATCAAAATGGAAGCCATGCCTGGAACGGCCAGAGGCCATGTGAAGACATGCGGGAGGGAGGTTGAAGGAAAGGGAGAGTAATGAGTCAAGGATGGAGAGGCCAACCACATATGGAGCATGCTCAGATGAGGTCAAGAGAAGTTAAGGGTCTTACTCCTGCACCAGCTGCAGAGGAAAGAGTGTCAGGGACAAAACACATCCATCTACTGGTGCTGACTCCATTGACCTGGGGTTTACACCCAGCTAAGGAGATCCGATTACAAGTGCACTGTGCTACGTACAGGTGTAATGGGGTGTAACACCCGATTGTTCAATCAGCATTTAAAGGTGGTATATAGTGTAAATGCTGGTCCAACAGAGCAAGACATTTTCTCTACAGGCATAATGTCTGGTTCACTTGGCACCCTACTCAAACAGGAAGAGGCTGTCTGATTGAAATGTACAGCAAGCAACCAAACTATGTATGTCTGGTGACATTCAGTGGTGGATAATCCAGAAACCCCAACAGGGTGATTTAGGATCTTGTATTACCCTAAAGGGCTTTAATTTGCAATTGTGACCAGCACACTGTCTTACTAATAAATGGACATAAAATATTGATATGAAACGAGTTATTATTCGTATAGGTATACAATTTAAATAGCACGTGTGAAGTAGCCCAGATGTGCAGTCTGATGTGGTTAATCCCCAGATGTTAAGGAGCAATATCAGACCACTGGGTGATGCAAGTGACCAATCACAGTCAAGAGATCCAGAGAACTGTGTACTAAAGCACTTTAAAAATCCTTGCATACACTCCTCTTCACAGTTCACATGATCTGCACTATAAATTCCTACAGTTACATCATGTTTGCAAATATCACGTCATTCTAGACTCAAAAGCTTGCCACCATCAGCCCAATAAAAACACAACATCATAAATGTCACTTCGCCCCAGATCTGTCTGTCTGTTCCCCAACTGCCTCGCTCATCTCGGCGCTCCGGCTGTCAGCTACAAGAACAACAGCTATCCAGCATCCCCTAGACACAGACCATTAACTTAAAACTTGTTGAAAGGTGACTTCTTGTAAGACAGACCAGCTCAAAACCCACAAAAAGATGACTCAATAAAACCACTCGTCGTAAAATGATTTGTGACAAGCGGCAAATGTGGGAGAACAAAAACCATCAAGGTAAAACCAAAATCCCGCACATCAATGTCTGAGGCTGACTATCGCTGCTCTGGGAAATTTGCTCGTGGTTCATACTGTCACTCCCAAGAAGAAACTCCGCTGCTACTGCAGAATCACACACCTTGCTGGAATAAAGACCCCAGTGCACTACAGACAGACAGACAGACAGTGTGTTTGGGTCTCGTGTGCATGTGTGACGGGTGAGTGCTGTACCTGCCAGGGCTGCGCTCACACTGCTCGATCCGTTCAGCTGGACAGGGACGGTGGGAACGCTGTGGAAACACAGACGCTTTAATGCATGTAAACGCTGGTTCAAGAGCAACATCACATGACCGCAGACCTTCAGTTGACTTAGCTGTGTCATGTTTCCCTTTCATATATGGGAATTTGATAGGCTGAGATTGTTTACATGACCTAGTTACGATGAAAATGAAAGCAAGATGCTTTTCTAAAGGAAATCCCCAGCCTTTCCCAAACTGTCATGCTACACCCTGTTCTGTACCTTTCATAGTAAGATGGAAAGAACTTAGGTTACTTTTATTTAGTAACTTTAGTAACCACTGAAATTTGGTCACTGAAAATTGGACCAAAGTCAAACCAAGTCAAGTCAAAAGAGTTTTATTTACTCCCCCTCATGTCATGTTCAAATACAAACAAGTGAGTTTCTAGGAACGTTAACATTTATACTCTTATATTTAAGTCTGTTATTTGTTTTTATGGTTTTCTTTTTACTATTTTAGTTTTCACAAGCCTTAAAAGTAAACTGACCGTTTACACTGTGGCTTTTTAGGAGCCCAAAATAGACTTTGCCCAAATATTAATAAATATAAATAAATAAAGTGTTTACACTCCTCACGTTGCTTCAACCAAAGAGTTAAGAGTTGCTTGACATTAAATCCCAATGTAATCGCAGTGTCATTTCAAATTGCTAGTTTTTAACCTGTAACACCTGACTGAGTTTCACACCGTACTTGTAGCATGTACAACCACTGGGCTCAATTTTATATTTAATTCTTCCCTGCCTTGTTTATGTACTGAAATTCGATATTGAATATTACTATGTTGCTTAATTTTATTGTGTATTAGCGGGTGAAAAAAGACAGTTCTAAAAGTAGCATTTCCTGGTTCCCCTTTAAACTGTTTCATCAGAGATGAACAATGGAACCCAACATCAGGTCCTTCCTTTATCACTCAACACGAGACATTTAAAGCTGCTCTTTGTGCTAAACACAGCCTCTACAACTGAAGATTCATACGGAAGGATATCTCACACACATATACACAATGACTGAGCTAATACAACTGACACTAGAGGAAAGACAATAACAGGAAAGAGCATGTGCATTAGCTGATGTAATAAAAGCCTTTGTTTGACCTTTGCTGTCATTTGAATCTCTGCAGGTTAAACATTTGCTTTCCTTATCATGACAAAGAGCCAGTCATGTATTTTTAAACTCTCTGTGGGATGACTTCCATGCTTGTAAATGTCCTTGAAAAACACAGCAAGTTTTCCTCACAAAGAAAGTTTCAGCATCACAAAGCCTGTCGATAATGAACTTTAGTGAACAAAATGTCAGATGGCGTTTACATGTTAAGAACAAGTTGGTATTACAATTGTAGCGTTGCCCTCAAAAATGACTATGTGAAAATATGCAGGTCCGCAGACACAGTCCCCTACATCATTCCAAACCTATACGACTTACTTTCACTACACCAAACAAGAGATGTTTTGCAGAATGCCCTGTCTTCTCTTTTTCGTTTTCAGTCAAAAATATGGGTAAAATATGCTATCGAGCTCAAAAATATGACAAAAAGCACTAAAAAAATGTTTTCCTTTCATTATATGACAGTGTGAGTATTCTTATATGTTCCATGGAAGAAAGCAAGACATACAGGTCTGGGTTGAAACATGCGTAAATGTATTTTCACGATCAAACTATGTCTAGTATGTGAATATGACCTACATAACAGCAGAATATAGTCCATTGAGATACAATCAGAAATGCTACAGTGACATCTACATAAATCAGAGAATGGAAGGGGACGCTCTGACACAATCTCACCTTAAGCCATTTGCATGACCAAAACCCTGTGGGGGTCCCGGAGGGTGTGGCATGGAAGATGAGGTGGGCCATGGGCCATTCCATACCAGGTTTCCTACAGAGAGAGGTCTTCTGGGGTAGGGTGAATAGACAGAGGACGGGCTGGCTCCAGGAAGTCTTCCTTGTTGGGTCTGGAGGTTAGGTCGGTTGACCTGTCCGGCAGAGAAGGAGTGTCGCGATCGGCTCGGCAACGGTCTGGCAGCGCTACTGTTGCTTACGCACTGCTGACAGGTACAAGCTGGGCCCGAATGTATAACCGACCCTGAAGCGAGAGGGTACGGCACGCTGCCCTGCCTTCTGACTCGCCGTCTGTAGCTGGTGTTCTTGTTGATTTGCTCCAGAGCAGTGAGGTCCACAATGTAATTGTAACCATGTGGACTCAGATCAGCTGTGGCCTGCCCTGCCTGGTAGCTGTGCTCCAGCAAAATGGAGGTTCGTATCTCGTACGCCGTCCATCCTCCTTCGTCATTGGACCACTCCCAAAGTACACCACTGCCCAATGCGGACGACTGCGGGAACAGGCTTCGCCGGACAGAGCGCATCTTTCCTATAAGGAGTCAAAAACACACACAAATGATGCATGATTTAGAAAAGATCAGGTAAAAAATAATCGCCGCCGGTAGATTTACACTACTTACTCTACTCTTTACTGATAACAATCAGCTTCTCTGTTTAAACACATGTATGAAAGAGCTAAAATTCATCCACAAAATATGTCGCTCATCCTGTCGGAACCTGCTTATTTCCTGATATTTTGTCACCTCTTTCCTGTTCTTTTCCATAGAGACTGCAAGGGTCAAAAGTCATTCAAACATCCCCACAAAAAACAAGGGTAATCTTTACCTAACAGATCAAACATATATGAATATACTGCCCATGTGCCAGACTGCAGCACTGCCCAGCTTTACCAAGAGGGTTAGATGACCCGTTCAAAGCCGTTATCAGGGCCAAAACAGAGCTGTCATACATTTACAGCAACTGAATAATAGGTTTTCATCATATTAAACAGTAGGCCTCTTCAATCCCGTGACTTTTAAGGACATTTTCTTGATTTGTAAAACATTTATCATTTTTTTACAAATTAACCAAAAGTTCTTAGAAGTGTAACCATTGTAGATTTCATACGTTTGAAAACACATTTTCAACCAGATTTAACAATTCTAAAATGTAAATCGTAAAATAACCATCAAATGTCATGTGATACATTTTTGTTTCAAACACATCTCTCTGTTTTCAAGTTTAACTTAATTTAAACTAAATTTTCAAGACAAAAGTATCCATTTAAAAAAATCATGACCTTTTCATAAATAAATAAATGATGGTGTTTTCTTGAGCTTAAACAAATACATATACAAATCTAAGTTGACAATCTTAACTTTTATTACCTCTAACTAAACCAGATGGTACTTCCTTGTTTTTTATATGTACAGTAGTCTTTTAGTTCTGTGGTATTTTGAAGTACGCTAGCATTACACGTGATAAAGTGTGCAGATATAACTGTGCATCTCTCTCATCAGTTCTGATGGGATGTGAGGTGTCACTCACCAGTGTCCTGTCTGAACTGCTGGAGATTGGGGATGTCTATGATGTAGGCGGCCAGGCTGGGGTCTGCCTGTCCCAGAGAGATGCTGCTGCTGCTGCCGTTGCCGGCTGTGGATGCTCCTCTCTGATGCTGGAGACACTGCTCGATATAGCAGCTCACCTGTCCGGTGTAGGGCCTCCAGAAGCCCAGATCATCCAGCCATTCCCAAACCGCCACCATCGGCTGAGCCTGTCCCGGTACTCCAGAGCCGGAGGATGATGACGTTGACGCTGGGAACGACGGTCCATTTCTAGATCCAGTGGGGAAACCAGAACCTGTGGCCATTTTTATCCGCCCGAAAATATCTTCACCGCCTGCCAATGACCATACAGCGAGTCACCAGCTGAACGGCTCAAAGTGTGGCGATCCGGCCCAGCTCACAGCCCTGCTGTACACGCAGCTAGATCGCTAACCAGTCGTGTCCTTTATTAAATCGAGAAGTATGACCAAAGCGGCCTTTTATTCAGTATGACATATTTATTTAGCTGCAGATTTGACACGAAACACACTGACGACGTATCATCTTCTGCTGCGTCTCGCACTTCTCGTCGCCATTCAGTCGGTCTGTGAGCGGCTACCGGGCTGACTAATCAATATCCTATTATTTACTTACGAAACAAAAAGCGAAACCAAAACGGTCAAGTCTCTAATAATAACATCAGTTTTAAAAGTAAGCACTGTTTAACGTCATGGTTACTTCCTCGCCTGCGTGTTTGTGTCTCTGGTGGATTCCCATAGATACACACTCGACACAATGTGAAGCCAGACACTCAAAATCTACCACTATTTTTGTAAAACATTTACGCGCAACTAACAAACGATGTAACCGTTTTAAAGTAGCAACACTAATAATATAAAAAATGTGTTATTAAAAGAAATGGGTTTATTCTTACAATGATGTTGATCTGGTCCGTCTGTTCCCTAAACATTGAAAGCTTGTCTTTTTAAAGCCACCATCGTCACAGCACAGGACGTTTATTTTGAAATAATGACGAATGTACGCGTAT
>JAZGTJ010011963.1:0-16333 GCA_036877575.1 Botia almorhae
TATATATAGGAAATTAAATTAAATGTAAATGTTTAAATGATCTAATTTGTCATATCAGTGTTGCTCATGATCTGTTTTGTCTATGTGACCCCCTCATCTGCTTGTATAAAAAACAATACAAACGGAAAAATTAATAAAAAATCACTTTTTAATTTTGTCAATTTTAAAACCTATCCTACTCCTTTAGAAAGGTGTTTGGTTTTATTAGTTTATTTATTTTTTTATTAATGGCATTATTATATATTATCTTCGGTTTGTCCACCAAATTATTCTTGTGTGTGAAGGATGATGGTTCTTGATTAATCTCTGCTACTGACTGTAATTTGGTGTAGATTTGTAAACTACAGTAGCTTCGAACCGTGAAGTATTTTATCCTCTCGCGCCATCTATTGGATATATTTCTTGTTGTGGGAAAGAAATGTTCCGGTAGAATATTGGGGACAAATCACAGATCGTAATGTTAAACATTCAAATTTTGTCCGTGAATTTGAATATAATAATATTTTTTCTTACATGCTATGATTACACATTTTATGTGCTTTTACACATTGCACACATATTTTTTTACATATCGTGTGTCTCATCCGGGCCGAATACGTCATCAGCAGGTCATAGGGCGTTTGGGGAAAAATGGCGGCGTCCAGGGGAGCCGTGGTGTTAAAGACTGTTAAGAAAATACTGGTACGGTTTTGTCCATTTGAATCTAATGTTCGCTCTACAAGGTAAGAATACTCCACGTACATCTATTGTCCTTAAATGAAAGTTGGACGTGTCTGTTTGGTTACATTAAAATGTTATGGCAGCATGACTTGTTCTGTGAGAGATCTGTAGCTGTTTGTCATCTTGTGAGGTTAGTCATATGGCCAGAGTGAATACCGATTTGTATTTATTTAGACGTCAGTGTTTCCCAGTTTATATATGGGGCAATTGTGATTGCGTTTCAAGTAACAGTGTTCCCAGGATTTGACTTGTAGCTTTAAACAAAGGAGGTAAGCTGCTGTAGGCTGGACCTTGTAACAAAAAGTGACAATAGTTGTTGTCCATCAAGAAATGGTACCGCCTCGAATACAGATCACAGAATACAGATCATCGACGCTTATACTGTCTTGAAATACCTTTGTCCTTTAACATTGAACTTTTGGCGCCCCTCTCAGTTGACATGCAGCGATTGCAGCAGGCTGTTACAGCAAAAGAGTCCCTTAAAATATAACATTTCTCCACAGTTAAGATAAAGTATTTAATGACGAGGTTGCCACTCCACATACATCACAAGCTGTTTCATGTTGCAGTTACAAAAAGTGAAAAATAAAAATGTTTGTAAAATATAGATGTTTATGATATCCACTATATATGTCATAATTTCCCCTTTTCTGTGCTTTCTTTTTCATATGTAAAGATGCTTTGCAACAACACAACGTTGTAAAACAATTGTAAAACATTGTAAATGCGAATTGAATTAAAGGGATATTGCATAATTTTGGGGAAAATCATCACTGATCTGTAAATCATTTGCACAGAAAAATGTCAGGTCCCATATTTTGTCTGTTTCTGTCCCACAGAGAGTTTCTTATCATGGTCGGCTCTGAAAAAGCCAGATCAACAAATATGAACTGTGAAGTTGTCACAGAAGTTAAGCATGACCAATCAGAACCTACGATTGACATCACCTTCTGTGAGTAAAGATTAAAGTTCAAGCATGAATTGTTATTCCAGTTATGATGTAATGTCACGTTCGATGTATGATGATCTTTTGCAGTGGATGGAGAGAGGCTGGTTATGAAGGGATCCAAACTAACCACTCAAGAAATGCTCTCAGCACTACAGACCCGCTGCAGTGCTAAAGACCCTCAGGCGAAAACAGGGGACAAGAAGTAGATCTTAGAATGTTTCTGTATTTATATGTGTGTGTGTGTAATAAAAATGTTATGTAACTTGTTATTGTGGTTTGTGTCATGTTTGTTTCCTTCTATAGAGCATTCAGCTAAAAAACATATCATGGGACCCCTGATCAGGCCGGCCCTTTTATTCAGAAAAGGGGCTGGCCCTAACTATATCACTCAGTTTTTCTGATATGTTACATGTATAGGTCTCTTTTGTATCCAAGAAGATCATCCATAACATTTAGTGCTAAATAATTTATTGTGCAATATAAATAAAATTGGGTTATTGCATCTATTTTAAAGCCTACAAATATGTCATTACATGCTTATCACTAAAAGTTCATTTTGCACATAAACACACAGTGGAAAATCAGTTTTTTGTTTGTTACTTAAATTTTGAAAAGTTCAGTCTAGCCATCTGCATAATCTTTGTAGTTGTTATCCTTTGACCCAGTCAAGTCAACTTTATTTATTTAGCGCTTTTTACAAATGGTCATTGTTTCAAAGCAGCTTTACATGTATGATGTCTTTAAGCAGAGGACAGTGAATGTTATTTGACTGTGAATGGTTCTTGTGGTATCAAAAACGTGAACCTTTCCCCGAGTTTTGGAGTGGGAGGTTAAGGAACTCCACATAGTGACGTGTAAGGATTTGATTGGCTCGTCTGATCATGCACGTGCTGGAGAAGTTGTTGAAAAACCCCGCAGTCATCAGACGAGAGATCATCAGATCAAACGTGCGTGTAGAGTTTGCGTAATAGAGGACTCCATCATTTGGGAAAATGATTGAAAAATTCGTGGGAACATGGAAAATGGTCAACAGCGAAAACTTTGACGAGTACATGAAAGCGCTAGGTATGATTTTTTTACGCAAAGGTATCATTCATAAATAATGCAAATCCAAAAAGATTTGTAAGATTAAACGTTTTAAATTAACGTGTAGTTTTACACGTTTTACCTATATGCATCATGCAAAACTGTTTCCGCGTTTAACAATGTGCAGTATAAAAGTAACTTTAAACCTGTTACTCTAAAGACCTTAATGACTGTTGATGACTTTAATGACTGTTATGTAGTTGCCACTGTCCAACTGCTGCATTCCCCACTTTTTAGGCGTAGGTTTCGCAACTCGCCAGGTGGGAAACAGGACCAAACCAAACCTGGTCTTATGCGTGGATGATCAAGGGTTCGTATGCATGAAATCGCAGAGCACCTTTAAAACTACTGAGATTAAATTCAAACTCAACGAGCCATTTGAGGAGACCACTGCAGACGATAGAAAGACTACGGTTTGTAATGGGTTTATGATGGGATGTCAATGGTATTAAACCGAACTGTTTATGATGTGAAGTTAACGGACTTTCTCCTTTTATCTTTAGACCGTCATGAGTCTTGAGAATGGAAAACTCGTGCAGAAACAGACCTGGGATGGCAAAGAAACGACGATAGAGAGGGAGATCACAGATGGAAAATTAATAGCTGTAAGGAATCAATACGAAAATATATGTAATGTTTTAAAAAAACTTTAAAAAATGCAAGCTATTATCGACATAAAAGATCATATAATGCAGTTATTTTATGTTTTCATATGAACATCTGTTACATATTTTTAATGTTTGACTTGTGATGTGTAATGATATCTTAAAATATTTGTCTTAAACCTAAAGTAATGCAGATAAGCATGTATGTATAGTTATGTTTTAAAAAAATAAAGAAAAGAAATGTGTTAGCAAGTATCTTACAGAATAATTTGTTACACAATGGTCTTGGAGTGCACAGCATATTTTGTGATGGCATGTATTCTGTTTTTAATTTGTTCCTCTTTCTGGCAGAAATGCATTATGGGTGATGTTGTGGCTGTAAGGACATATGTGAAGGAAGCATGAAGTTATCCAGTCAGGATTTAAAGATCCCAGGCTCAGTTCAATGAGCACAAAGCCAAAGTGACATATATCTTTTACTGAAAAAATCATTTTATCTTTGACACCAAAGCAGTTGTGTGCTGACTGTTTTAAAATGCATTTATTGTCAGTCTTTATAGTGCTTTGAATAAAGTTGTTTTATTTGCCTTCAGTTATGGTTTGTTGATCCCCGCTTTTTTAACACGCTTTATTAAAGCGCCAAATTAGTTTTGAATTTTTCATTTTTTAACATGGATTCCAACATTTCTATGAACGATCTATTAAGAGGTGTCAGAGATCAAAATTCATGAATTAACCACTTTCCTTATTTCAAATATAAAAGTATGCATTCTATCTGTCTTATGCAATACATACTGTTAAAGTCTCAAAATGTGTGAAATTTTTCATGCCTGTTTAATGACTCCAAACTTCTGGGATAGGCTGAAATAACTGAATTAATGTTACATTATTTCAAAACATCTTAAGAGTTAAAAGTTAACACTTAATTTTACAGTAATTGTACTCATTATGATGATACTGGCCATGTGTGGAAATCACTGAAAATGAAACCGTTTAGTGACAATTAAATGTACTGTGTTTGTGAAGAAAACATAATAATGTTAATAACACAACCATCACATAAGTCTAGCACAGCACAAAGCCAAGTAAAAATATCAGTAGTTAGACAGGACAATATCAGACAATTTAACCAAGTAATAAAAATGTTTAACAGTGATCTGATATATTAATGTACATTGTTGTAATTGTAATGAACATAGATAAACAATGAGTATTCAATAAACAATAATTGTTGTATTTGTATATAAAATCACTGAGATAAAATGCTTTTTTAAAACTCCTCTGCTTGGAAAATTTAAACCTGCTTTATTAAAACATACTGCTTGAAGAACCGATCATGTGTCTTCATTTTACTGTCCAAAATGGCCACATACGGATACAAAGGGTTCTTGTATGCCTCATGGTCAGCCTACAATCAGACTACAATCTCTGTAGCACTAAGATAAACACAACAAGTGTATTAAAACTAATGTTCAAGTGGACTGTGCTGAAGGTTGCAGAGGATATGTATTTCTTTCCTTCTTTTAGTAAAACATTTCCCTTTTTGAACATAGTTTTAGCATGTGTATTGAAACTGGAACACAACGAGTCCCCACAGACTCATTCCCTTTGACCTACACAAAGAGCAAAGAATGTTCCATCAGTAGCCACTTTCCCAGGACAGGAAAATGTAGAGATACGCTGATTGTAATTGACTGCAAAAACAGCTGAAGCAGGTGGGTAATGGGCCAGCTTTCTCTGTACACTCTATTCAATAAAAACAATGCATTTCCCATCAGCCAATCTGTGCAAAGTTTACAGGGTGGGTTGGTGGTACTGGAAATCCATTAGCTCCCCAATTAAATCAAATTCTATTGAACTTTCGGAAAATCTTCTAAACACATTCTGTAAAGTTGTAATTCTAGTGCGGTGAATGTAGTTTGGTGTACGGTGTCTTATGGTCATGCTGAGATCAGAAGTGCGGAGCATATGGAACGATTTACTTCATTAAAAGATGTTTGTTATTATAACACAGGAGCTCAGAGATGTAAGATTACAGGCAACAGGTTACATGTTTGTTATTACAGAATTAATGGGAAGTGCCCAGCTGCCAAGAGAGCTAAAGTTATAATGACAGATATCATTGATTCTATGAAATCATTGAAAAAATCCACAATAACATTCACATATAGTGGATTCTTAAGGATTACCACGTTCAATAAATGCCCTGACACGTCTGCCTTTGGAAAAGTAAACTATGTTAGGCTGGCTGGAATGTAAACCTCATCTAAAGGTTTGTGGAGTAAATGAGTCTTACGTTTCTTTATTTCTTCATGAGTGACTTGACACGCAGTTGTTGATGATTAAGAATGCATCTGGGTGAAACATCTAGCTGCACAGCTTTAATGTCGGTGTGTTGCATTATGGGTGTGCACAGCTTGCGGGGCGTCTCTGTATTGTGTATCCAACAGATTCGCAGGGGTCCCGTCTTACTGTGTTGACCTGGGGACTGTTTTGCTTGCCCAGATAACACTACAGGAATGATATCATATCCTTTGAGTAACATCTGGAAAGCTTCGCAGCAGGACAGGGATCGCGCCCTTCCGCTCACTTTCTTTGGAACATTGGAACAGACAATACCATCACACAACCATCGGCCTGTGCCTGAGATCAGGGCCAAGGTTACAGTCCCTCACACTGCAATAAAGGCTCTTCCTTTGTTATTTAGATGTCAATAGTATCTCCCTCACACACCGTGATGGTTATAAAACCAATAAAATGATCAGATTATAGCACTGTTATGAGTCACTTAACATGTTTGTCTTGACCTATGTGGTTTAATTTGTCAATTTATTCCAGTACAGTAGTGGATGTGCAGTTGTCCAGTGCTTTGATTTACAAATCAATCTGTCTACATCAGCCGGCACAGAGGTTTCATCTGCAGTCGCCTGGTGGGAATCAGGGTTACTGTGTGTCATCTGAGTCAAAATTGATATCGGCAGGGGCTTCTGGGAAGGCTGTTGCTATGCAACCAGCATTCAGGACTTCAAATCCTGGTTGGAACACAAAGAGATGAATTGGTCACTGAAGGCCGGATTTCTCTGGCCAAAGAATTCATTTCCATAATATATTTTAAGAAATGCTGATAACACATTTGACCTTGTATTTTATTAGTGTTGCAAAGTGGTTGGAAATGCAAGCATCTTTCTCTTTTAGTGCAAAAATGTAAAAAATGAATGATGTAACATAAAGAAGACAGACTGTGTGGTGATATCATAAAATATCAGTTATGAAATTACCTATTTTTGATCTAAATTTATTGCTTACAGGAAAAGTTCAGCCAAAAATGAACTGAAAATCTAGTTCTCATGTTTTATTCAAATGTGCACATTCAAACTTGCCTCCAAGACACGTTTAACTTTACTTTTCTCCTTCAGATCTGAATTTACTTTTAGCTCTAATTTAAATGACCTAAATTTCAGTTTGTACTTCACAGAAAGGTGTGGCTTTAATAAAGGTTTTGTAAAGTTTAAACTTCAGCACATCTTGAAAGTGTAACAGTGACAGTTCATTTAACTCTGGTAAGGCTAAATGTGTGACATCATTTCACTGGTTTTCTGGACGAAGGGTGTTTTTAACTGGTTTCTCCTCTGGAACGGTGTGGACATGTGATCTGTAATCTCAGGCTGAAGCTCAGTGTGGAGTTCAGTATGGTTAAACAACAGAAAGTGTCAGGTCAAAACAGCCACAGCTGTTTAACCTACAGATGGGGCTGCTCAGGGGCTCAATATGTAACAGAATATGACAGCAATCAATTTAACTCTCCGTAGTCATCCTTACTGAGACACCAGTCACTTAATCATAAGCCATCCAATAGTCATATTTCTATATAGAATAGCAAAATCCACAAGTAGAACAGACATATTTCTGTCTTAAATGCAACATGGCCACTAGCTACCCAGTCAAACAGTACTTCCAAGTAAAAGACCTCCATGATCTAATGATCTTAAACTAATTAAAATGTACTTAACTAGTTAAACTCCTTTAAACTGTATTACAATAAAGTACATTGTATATAAATAAACTGCATTGCTTGTTTCTCAATTGTGAAAAAATTATTGGAAAGATTTACTCTTTAAACTGCTCCATTAAACACTATTTGTATTTTTAATCGACCACCGCACCACACACACACACAGGATTGTGGGATATCACAGGCAGCAAAGAATCTACATCTTCAAAACCAAATTATTTAAAAGTGTTTTAGTAGACAGGATGTTACACAAACATTAGATTTGTACATAACCTTCAAACTCTGTGTACTGCCTGTATAGACAGCATTTCTTAGCTTTTGAACACAACCATTGAAACTTGAAATTTCACTTATTGTTTTGGGTCGCAGTTCAGGAATTGTGGAACACTGTGAATCATCTCATTTGGGAACAGATAAGGATTTGGAATTCTGTTTAGAATTCCTGTTAGATATAGTCTGGGTAACATTCTGTAGCATCACAGCTTAGATAAGACAATGTGCCTGTAGGAGTGAAACCTCACACCCATACAACCCATCCTGCCTCAGAACTGTAAAACTAAATCTACTTCACACACAGTTCTCTGGTGGTCCTCATACCCTTTGACATTAAAAGCCCTTGAAAGACTCACATCCTGGATAAGCAAAGTTCCCCAAACATTTTCCGTCAGTGTCTTTGTTTTCAAGTGATCAATTTCAATACATGTCAAGCAGAGAAAAAGGGTGTTTTTCCTGTTTGGGTGGTGTAGGTGAATTTGACACGTGAGGGTAACATAATATACTGCTTGTTTTTTAAATTTTAATGAATATATAAAGAGATGTGCCTATGTGTTTTTATTTTAAGAGCATGAGTCTGGACAACAATAGTTTTGTGAACACCCTTTAATTACTTTAAAACACGTACTTCCACATGCTGTTGGGAGGAGATAACAGTGGTTTGTGATAGCTGACAGGAAAAAGGAAGCAATAAGTTATTCAGCGACCTTTTTTCTTGGTGCTTGCTTGTAAACAAACCACTCATGCTCTTATTTAACCCGAGGAATAGAGATTTAAATGAAACAACAAACAGTATTTTGGGTAATTTAGTTGGAACCTTTTAAGAAAACGGAACTGAGCCACACCTCAGGTCAATGTTATTACAAAGATGACAAATTTAACCCGTTAGTATGATTGTTACTCGGTGGTCAAAACATTGTCTAAATCTGGAATACAAAGCAACTTTGAAGTGAAGGCCGTTCGCCTTGAGTCTTTGTCTGCACACAGCTGTAAGTACAGCAAACAAACTTTTTCAATGGGTCAGATGCTGTGGAATGCTTTATGGCTTTTCTCACGGCTAGCTTTTGATCTGGAAAAGCAGAGAGGGAAGTGGCTCATGTGATTGGACGGACAGGCCACATATAGAGCTCAAAGTTGCTCTGACTTGGTCAGTTTAAGGGAGGTAGTGGGTGGTATTTGAGCTCTGATCACATGACGCCAAGCCCCTTGTATTAGTGCTCACCTCTGAAATGTTAAGCAGACATAATTAACCTAATGGGGTCTTGGTGTCCAATACAAATAGCTAGAAATCCTATGCGGGATTTGGATGTTCCTTAGTTCTCAGGAGAGGCACAAAAGTACATAAGCAGCCAACTTTCGGAAGCAGAAAAGATGACTATCTGTTTTTCCTTTTTCATTTTTGATATATGGGTAGCTGACACGAAACACGTTTGGAAAGTTGGCATGTCCTGCGAGGTGACAATCTGTGTAATTTATCTCAAACTATCCTAAACGGTATTAAGCTAATTCTTTTATAATTGTTATTTATGCTGTTGAGGAACTATTTGGAATATTGAAACATTTCATTGGTCACTCTGCGGGACCATTTTTAAAAAAATGAAAATGAGGCTGAGTGCAAAATGCAATGGAACTTTTTTGCAATTGAAACGTTTAACAAGTTGTGAGTAATAAGAGAACCTGAATATATATATTAGGAGCTGGCAGTATATTGTCATGTAATAAAAAGCTGATTTTGAACTAAGTGCCTAAATGACTTTCACAACAGTTTCACTATGAGTGTGAGTGTGTTCACATCACATGATTTACTGCACCCTGATTATCTTTACACATATTTTCTTATTTTTGCTGTCTTATCATTAACATAGAAATTAGGCCGTATAAACCACAAACAGAACAAGCCTTTGCAGAGTTTGCAGAGGTTAAGATAAAGTTATAATGTCAGCAAAAAAGTGTTTTGCTGCAAGTTTAAAGACTCAAGCTTGTAAGTTTGAAATCATTGTTGATATTTTCAAGGCCATTATAAAACCATAGATATTCTAATTCTTTCTCAAACCAACTTGAGTTTAGAATGCATTTATTAATATTTACTAGAATTAACTACGTTTTTAATGGTGTTTGCCTGTTCAAAAAGTGGTGCTGATGGGGTGATGTGGGTGGCTGCTGGGGCATTCCTATGTGGTTGCCAGGGTGTTGTGAATGGTTCCTTGGTGATTTTTTGCTGACCAGATGAAAAGATCTCAAGTCTCTATGATCTTTTGATTCTTATGGCTCATGTTTCTTCTTTAAATGTGGATTTTTTAATCATAAGCCAGGTGAAAATGATTAGTGTTAGAGTGCTTAGAGATGCAATAGCACACCGCAAAAGCCCCTAATGTGGACTATCATTCAGATTGGTTGTGTGAATTGTGTGCTTGACTTGGCAAGCACCACTTAGAATTGTGTCAGTCTGCACTTATCTTCTAGTTATTTCTACATTGCTATTCAGACTGACTTTGTTTTGATAATACCAATCAATGCTAATCATTAGTAATGATAATAACGCTGGTAAAGTGAAAACAGGTGAGATTCTTGAGATTCTGCCTGAAGATTAGGAGAGTTTCTGACTGTTTCTACATGTAGGACAGTTGATTCCACCCTTTGGGTGTGAGGATAGTAAAGGGCTCAAGCAAAATAACAGTGTGAGGGTGTGGCAAGATTGCAGATGTTTAACAGGCCCGTAATGTCACCTAATTGCAGCAATCTTTTCTGAACATTTGTCATTAACAGAGGACGTTAACGGTTTTTGAATCACAAAGGTATTCAACCTAAACAGGACTGACGAGCCTGTTTCCTGAACACACTTCAGCTGTTGACACAATCTGAATTCTAACAAAGTTCATGCAAGACAATACGTTTGAGAATTACTAATCTTACATCTGTGTGCTTCTGCGTGTTTGCTGTTTTTGTTCATTTCTTCATGATGAGGATGGTCCCTCAGCTTGAACCACTGTAATTATCATTGTATCGACAGCAGACAGACACACTCACACACCTCGTCCATAATCCTCAGCCGTTGGCAGGTTTCATAGAAGTCAGCATTTGCTAGACGCAGCTTTTATTTTACCCTGATTATTTCTACACAAGCCACCTCACTTCCTGTCAGGGATGATCAGCATCACAAGGGCCAATTCTGTTCCGCCTGGGGGCCTCCATTCAGGAGCCTGCACAGTCACTAGGCCAGCACACTCAGCAAATACAACAGCAATGTGGAATAAGAGCAACGCGGAGAAATACATACATCATAGGGTTTTTGTGGCAGTCTAGCTCTGACTCTTTTGCATTGACATGTGGATGTCTAAGCACAATTAATTCCAGCCAAGCCAGTGAACTTACTACTTGCATAAAAAGACTGTACATACGATTGTATAATATTGTACATAATAATGTACAACTGTACACGACTGTAAATAAACTCTATGTTGCCAGAACTTTAAGGTTTGAGAAACTGTAACATCAGGTATATCGAGATAATTACCTACAATCTGACTTGGTTCAACTTTAAAAAAAACGAACCTGTTGAATTCACCAATTTGCAAAATTAAGTATGTGAAATGCATTGGCGACACCTTGTGGTGCCTTAAAATATTTCTGATATGATTAGCGACAGGTTGTACACTCTTGTGCCCTAACATTTCTGTGCAACTGTATGTAAGGAGCATGCTTCTTGATATAACTAGGGTTAAACTTGTTAGTAGCATCAGTGACAGATTACTGCATAATCTCATTAACCATATCTTTTAATAAAAATCTTATTACAGTCAGTGTCATATGTCTTTGCTGTACAAAATTGATCAGCCAGAAAGTATTATGCATGCTTATTTGCATTTAAACGATCTACAAACTATATACAAAAATTTTATTCAGTGTGGCCCCTGTCTCTCCTCTCTGGTTTTCTTTGGTGGTGTAAATTCAGGAAACATGGGGTTCCAAACTTCTTCCTTGAGCAGTGTTTAAATATATCTCCATCTGGTGTGGACAATAAAATATAAATAAGCATATTTAGTATTTATATATGCATATTACTTAGTTGGTGATGTATATATGTATTATATTAAGTACCTGAAAGCATTGGTCAGGTTTCCATCATTTCCTTTTTCTGAATTTATGCCGTATCCACCTGTACGAAAACATTTATTGAAGTGTGTGAGGAGACAGAAGATGAGTCATTTTCGTTTTCCCTTTTGTTTGTATTGTATTGTAATTATTTTAACGATTAACTATTAGTCTAGCCTTTGTATTCCCGTATATTAGTATTTAACGTTTATTTTGTATGATTTAAATACCACTAACACTACTACTACTACTATAAATAATAATAACAATGACAACAACGCAATAATTATCTTCATCAACATTATAAAAAATAATAAAAAATAAACATTCATGAATTATCTGGGACGACAACAGGAAGTGAAGCGTAGCAAAGAGGAATCTTCCGGCTTCAAGGAATTATTATGAACTGCGGCTTAAGCCGCTTTAGGATGTAGAAGTCTCAATAAGATTTATAAATGGATTAACAATGTCAGAAAAGAATAGCGAGGAACAAATAGCCAAACACTGTCATAGAAACGATGACAGTGGTAAGATGACAACGACTGAGTACTGCAGGCGTTTGCAGGAATGGATGTGGCGGTATTACTGTGGCTATGCGAGCTGGCAGAGCTGGGTGTTAATGTCCGCACCGATGTTTCCCCCGTTTCAGTCCGGCTGCCAGCCATCCAGCACCTCCACATCTTCACCCGACACGACGGCTGCTGACATCGCCGCCTGGTATCAGCAGATAAGCAACCCGCGGTCCATCAGTCCAGCGCCCAGCACTGCCACATCCAGCAGCGGCCAAACAGCGATACCGGCAAACAGAGGGCCAGCGCAGGCGCCTGCAGGTAGCCGTCAATCACATTGGAGACAAATAATTAGTTGCTTCATTAAACACAGTAATGAAGAGTTAATTAGGGGAAATTAATATACGTTTTAGGTGCCGTGAGTATTAGTAGTATTTTCCTTACCATTTAAAATGTGTTTGTGTATTTATCGTTTACAGTTTATTCTTGACTGTATATCGTGACATCAGTCACGTTAATTTCATAGGTTAAAAGGTCACATTTCCTTGCTTCATTTACAACAGCGAAGACAGTCTTTCTCCGATTATGTAGAGAATGGGATAATGTGGAATATCAGGTCTTGCACACACTAAACAAAATTAATTTAAAAGTATAACGCTGATAAAAAATTATAAAGAAAAAGACTGCATTCAATTACAAACAAGTATTTTCACCAGTGGTAGAATTTTGAACCCAACTGTATATCAATATACCATGATATAATATTACCTATCTGATTCTGCCTTATTTTTTTTAAAGGTATGGCTGGAATGACAACAAAATAAGAATGTACTTCGATATCGAGCTATTACCATAGGAAAATATTTTTAATATAAAAGTATTTAAAAATGTTGGAACTCCATGGAAGAAGATGATGCTCTAACCTCATTGTATTCATCTGACAGGTAGAGAGTACACCATCCCCTCCCCTCTACATAGATTTCTGGCTGAAACTGTGGATTTCCTTATTCTCTTTTGTGTGAAGGCAACCATAGTCCTGTGGATCATGCATCTCAGTGGAATGAAGTGAGTCATAGAGTTTAATAAGTGTTTAATAAATGGTCTGGAATACCTATATAAAAATAATCGAAAATTACTCATTGATAATAAAGACATATATACCTTTTGTTCTTTGATTTATCCAACAGAGATATTTCCAAATTCATGATGCAGTTTATAGTGGAAGAGATTGACGAGAACACGTCATTGGAGGATCTTCAGAAGATGATGGCTGTGGCTTTAGCATACAGAGTTCTAGTGTGTGTCTATGAAGTGAGTGAAATCTGCTTTATTCAAGTGCATTAAGTCCTGCGATCAGTTAGCAGTGCTATCTGAAAAAGTCTTTAACCTAGATGTGATTTGTGTCATGTGTTCTGAAGATCATCTGTATTTGGGGAGCTGGAGGTGCCACTCCAGGAAAGTTCCTGCTGGGTCTTCGAGTCGTCACATGTGACTCAACACTTCTGGTGCAGCCCAATCGTGTTTTGGTGGTACCAGCTTCAAATGTCAGCTTATCTGCGTGAGTTAAATAGTAAATATGATTTCATACAGTGCAGACCAAACGATGGAGATCACATTGAACATCTCGGATTGAAAATTAAATTTTAAACCGAAAATAAACAGATTAAAGTTGTAGTTGTAGTTAAATAAAATGGTGTAGTTATTTTTGGGGATAGTTCAATTCTTCCATCATTTACTCACCCTCATGTCATTCCAAACATTTCTCCTGAGGAACACAAAAGAAGATGTTTTGAAGTATGTTAATATCCAGATAACTGTGACACACATTGACTTTCATTGTAAGTTTAGAATGACATGAAGCTGAGTAAATGAAAAAAAAACATTTTTGGGTGAACTACCCCTTTATTTCCTTGGTACAGAAGGTCAGATTCACAGAAAATTCTGAGATAATATGGATGAGGTATTTACACATACCTATACATCCCAAATCATCTGCATGCAGGGAGATCTTTTAACAATTTGCAAGCTGTTACGCTAATAATATATTTTTTATGAAAGATTATAACAATATGAAATTGCAAAATATGAAACAGGCTATTGGGCTCCACTGTATGTAGTAAAGTGCCACGTTATGACAAAGCTCTTGTTTTATTACGCAGCTCCACAGTTCGAGCCTTGAACAAAAACTTCTCCATCGCCTTCCTGTTTCCAGTCTTCATCACCCTGCTCTTCTTCCAGCACAACAGAACAGTGTACGATGTTGTGGCTGGAACCATAGTGGTTCGGCAAAGAAGAGCCAGATGACCTGCCACAGTGTGTCAGAGTAAATCTCTCTGACTAACATTGTTAGACTGATGAAACCGTTAAGCGCTCACAGATGTTCTCAGTATTACACTTGAAAGTATTAGAATAGTACATACTGCAAATTTGCCAAATTGAGCCAGACACCTCAGTGATAACATAGCTATTGTTTACAGCACTGAGCTACCTAAGCATGTTACTGAATATTATAATTCATAGTGTTTCATCTTGTCTGATGATGAACAATATCAATCCTGACCCTTTAATGTGGATGTGCTTGTAAATTTCTGGCTGGAATGTTTAGCCACAAATTCCAGCCTAATCCACGATCGTAATTTTCCCCAGAATCAAGGTTTACAGCTCAGACCTGTTATTAATCTCACTGAAGGCACAATTTGGTGTGTATTCTTCAGCACACGCATGCAGCAGTGTGGAATGTTCCACTCCTGGTGTCAGTTCAGTCAGTGGTTAGGGTGCCATAGACAGCTCTCCATTTCTCAGGGTTTGTTGAAAACCTGTTTTATGCATCATATCGTAAAATCTGATCTTTTATATTTGTAAACTTACTATTACATTGGAATCCACATTAGCAAAGTACAGTATTTGGCAACAAAAGAGGTTGGTGGGTTTTTGGGTATAATTTTATGCACGGTTCATAACATTCAAAGCCATAGAGGGGATGTTTGTCACTGATATTGCTCAGGCCTATGGAATTTCATGACTGATATTGTACAGTATGTATTACCTCACTGTACTTTCCATTTTTAATAGGAGTTTGTACTGTATTTTGTGGTTACTGCCCTGGATATAGCTACAGAAATAAAGATAATGGGTAACATTATCTTCTTATGTAAGTTTCATATTTATTACACCGTTTTGGATTGCTTGATTCCTGTCAGTCGTTGCATTCTGTGGTCAGATACTTTTATAAAGGCCAGGCAGCCGGTTTCCTACACTGTGCTAGTTTTCGTGGTCTTTCCACATGGTCAGATTTATTCTCAAATCAGTATTTTATGTCAATTAGTTATTAGATAGGTAGCCACATACTAATCAGGATAATGTAGAATAATCTGGTCATTATCACAAAATAAACGCCTTCAGGGTGAAACAAGACCTGTATCAGCTGTGCAGATCACCCAGATGGTACAGGAGTTTATTTTGCCATAATCACTGGCAAATAACTATTTTATCCCCTGGGTAATGTGAATAGAGTGTCATTTTTGTTTATAATACAGATTTATAATTAAAGTAATTATTGTTATTAACCGGAAGTGGTCATGTGTCTAAATGTAACCTTTCTGACAACCAGACAAATAGTAGTAGAAGCGTCTTTTCTGAACTTACTGTACTTGGATATGGACCGTCGTATTTTTTTTACCACTAGGTGGTGATATTTGTTCGTAAACTCAAGATAATTAATATGATAATTACGCTGGAGAATTCTTCGAAACACAAACCAAATGGCTTTTGGCATGATACCCTTAAACAATTACAGTCACATTCCACAGATAGCGAAGAGCCACATTCTAACAAGAAGAAAACATTTCCCAATGATCTCATGCCAACCAGGCAACGCATAGCAAAAATCTATTGTTCTGGTAATAATAAATTACTGATTCAGATCTGTGGAACAAATAATACATCCAAAACCTTAAGGCCTGTTTTTTGTCTTGTCTTTTTGTTCGACCATTCTGGTCTCTGAGGAGGTCGCTGAGTCCCAGGAGCAATTCCTCATAATCAAAACCTTGTGTACCAAATGAAGAAAACAGAGAAAGGGTTGTCTCAG
>JAZGTJ010011964.1:0-16333 GCA_036877575.1 Botia almorhae
ATTTCTCCATACAGCTCCTCTACACAGTCTATATATATAGTTCTTGTTATACACAAATATATTAAGACACAAGCTAATATCTACAAAACCAACAAATTACACGGTTAACTAAGATTATTCACAAGAAAAAATAGCAAGTCTGTGTAATTGCAGTGATGTTAAAAGTATTTGTCTGTGTGAGTGTGTGTGTGTGTGTGTGTGGGTGGGTGGGTGTGCAGATAAATAGCTTGTTTTAATCGCCCACGGTTTTGTGTTCTGAAGCTTCGCTTAGGAAGGCAGTAAATGCATCAACCTTTCTTGAGATCTGTATTTTAAAACCTCAAGCGGAGAGATGCATCAATTCTTAAAGCATCTGAGTGTTTTAAAAAAGTAACGTTCGCGGCTTCACGCCACACTTAAAACCCACTCGGGTCCAGAGATGAGTGTGAAGTTGCGATGGAAATAGAGCGCGTCCAGCTATAAACGGCCTGCTAGAATCCCAAAATAGAAAACATATTTGAGCATCCTCATGGCTTGCCCTGCTGGCAGCTGGCAGATCTGGCCCGGAGCTCGAGATGAAGATGCAGTTAAGCACCACATCAGCAGACGGGACAGTGGCAGAGGTCTGAACGGCTGATAACATCTCCTGTACAACACAGAACTGAGTGAGAGCCAACAAAACCACCACAGAAGAAGCAGCACGCCGAGATTTAAAAAAAATTAGTTCTGCAAAACTAGAACAGACGCAATCGTTTACAAAGATAAACACATTCCAGCACCCTTTGCTCGTTTATTTAATATTTTGGCGAATGTGATGGGGCTTTCAGCTGTGAATAAATATGTATTTTAACACCTTTTACCATGTTTTACCGTGTTTAAATCCAAACACAACAAGCAGAAAGTCCCCAGATTCTGTCTGCTAAGCAATGACAGTCCAAGAAATTCGAATCATCTGAGCCCTGACCTAGCAGTTAACGCGTGTGCTCAGATACATGAAGCTATGGTGCTCACACAGGAGGTACAGTTTCGAATCTGTCTTTAATCGACTTTTTTTATCTGTCTTTTTTCCTTCCATCCTTAAAATGGAAGAAAAACATTTTTCAAACGCGTTAAATAATTATCAAATGCGCAACAGTACTGCATGCAGCAGTTATTGCGAGGGAACGTTATTCTGTGAGCTCCAAAACACAGAAATGATAAGTTATAAAAAATAAGCATAATGAAAGCAAGCACAATTTATTATTAATTAATTAATTATTATTATTATTAAAAACACAAACACAAAAACATATAAATGAGGCAGTGTTCCAGTTCCAAAAGTAATTAAATTAAAAAGGTCATAAACCTAATTAATAGATTATTATGTATACTATAGAAATATAGTATACAGTTAGTTGTGTGTAGAGCTTTTATTTCATTTACAGCAGCAGTGGGAGGGGCTTTATAAACAGGCTGAGAAGACTGCTGCTGATTGGACCCAGCATCCATTCTAAACGCCATTGAGGCGGAAGAACCAATCATGACACTGAGCTTCTATCAGCAGGAGCATGTGTGTGTGCACCTGCAAACAAATACACACAGTACACACACAGTCACATGATCAGAGCCCGGGGCCCCCTTGTTCACAAGAGGTTCACAACAGAAAAGACCTTGAGCTTTCAGGACTGGAGAAACTGACACATTTGTGAGTTATTTTAAATCAGAGATATGATTATTCCGCATGGCCATAGATAAGTGAAGTAATTCTGATAGATACTGAGGTTTTTGCGAATCTACGTTTCAGAAATAGACTAGTGGTTCAGAAATGACATGCTTTTACAAATGCAGGCGGCTCCAACAACACAATGCTTTTAAATGCTGACTTATACCAACTGTGTCACCAATAAACCTTGTGCACCGTATATAAAATCAAGCATTTAATATATAACACAAACAAAATAACAGGAGAACACATGGTAGGAAGGAACTCGCTTCTGATACGAAATTCTCACCCTTTCCGTTCCGACCGACTGATGTGCAACTGAATCAAATTCGGTGCGACGCTTCGGCGGTTTTGTGTGTCATGCATTTCTCTCTAACTAAAGGGCAATTAGTTTGTTTCTTTGGGAGATGAAAACAGCAGGCCAACTAATTAATTTGGTTAATCTCTGTAAAAAAAAAAAAATATCTCTTAATCTATCAATTCAGCCTGTCCCAATGGCAGCCCCCCCCCCCGTGCAGCCAAATAACAGCACACCAGAGACCACCTGTTCCTCTGTGCTAGCATGTGTTTATGGGTAGCCATTGTGTATCAGTGTTACCCTGGGCTATACATATAAGTTACTAGTACTACTAACTACTAGTTAGAAGGGCAAATGTCACACTTTCTGACCGCAGCACAACACATCTGTGTCTCGTCTGTCACATCTGAAATCATTTTTTTAAAGCAATCACACATGCACATACACACTCCATCCATGATTGGATAATTCCTCGTTCTCTGTTCTAAATGCGTGTGACCTCTTCACTGTCACTGTTCTGGGGTCAGTGTAGAATATAGCACGTACGTGCTCGCTGTTTTCCATTAACACCATTCAGCCAAGGATTTAGAACGACCACATGAGCGGTGCGAAAACACTTCATGCCTATGAGGCCAGCCTTGCTCGGCCAATCAGGTCAGAGCTTTAGACCTGCCCATCCAATCAGGTTAGAGAATGTCGTCTTTTACCCCAGGTTCAGGTCTAGCTGTTTGGGAAAGGAGTGGCTGTTAGCCAAACACAGTTAAATCTGATTAGCAGCCTGTTTGTGTAGCGGGATTAGGTGTATCTCGTGGTCTGGTTCCTTTAGCGAGAAGACGCGCCGCAGGTTCCGTTTAAGCACTGAGGAAGCATGCGAGAATAAAGAGTTAATAATGCGCTGTTGACCACACCCCTCCCCCACTGTTTCTCAGCTAGTTATAGAGAATTCGGGTGGGGTGTACTTGTTAAAAATCAGTCATGCCCTGCAGCATCCTGAACTAGACAAAGATAAAAAAATAAAAAATTAGACAAAGATATTAGGCTTCTAAACAGAACAACGTATTTATTGGACTGTATGTTTAATTCACATCACACTGGATTAGCCATGGACCCTGTTATGACGCTGAAGGAGCCAATGTTTAAAGCTGTAAATCTGTCATTTTTGCCTCTCTGTTGCCATCTCTGTCTGTAGCATAAAATTGCAAGTTACTTTACATACTTTTTATTGCGTATGTTCAAATCAAATGAAGCCAAACTAACATTAGGAAATTGGACCAGACACAAATTTGTAATTATTTTTATAAACAAACCATTGGGAATTGGGGTAAGGTAAGGAGACAGTTTCGAACACTGATTTGGGTTAATTTTTAACCCAAAGTTATGATAACAGCCTCAATATTAAAAGGGTAGAATTATTTTTATTCAGTGGCTATAGGGGGAAATTCCCTACCCCATGGGATTGGGGTTGATCTTTGGAAACAGGGCATCCCTCCTCCCCCATGACAGGAATTCAATAATGGCCTTGCACCCTTGTGTTAGATACAAACACAGTGTTTGCACAGCATTAACAATGACTGGAGAGAGAGCCTCAACAGGACAAGCCTAGCGCACAACACCAC
The DNA here is from genome assembly GCA_036877575.1 of Botia almorhae. Lineage (NCBI taxonomy): Eukaryota > Metazoa > Chordata > Actinopteri > Cypriniformes > Botiidae > Botia > Botia almorhae. The sequence continues at coordinate 3,596 of JAZGTJ010011964.1, forward strand.
AAATAATCACGTACAGTATGTACCGCCTAACGTAAAGAATTCATATCTAAAAACATGAATGTGTGCATAGAATGTTTAATGTTGAAAGTTAATAGAAGTGGTGCTATATGCAAGACCTGGGAAACAAAAACGTGTGTGTGTACGTGTGTACAGCAACACACACATACCCAAACCACTAAGTGATCTGACAATGCGCCCTCTGACCCAGACTGTACAGATTAATGCAGAGCGTGTGTCCCAACACCATACACAAATCCTGCAATTTAACAGCAAATGCAAACGTGTGGGTTACACTCCTGGGTGGAGTGACATACAGGAACAGATGCTTTTCCTAAGCTGGAAAACCAGAGATGGATCGGACGAGCAGATTTCCGTTCTGTGCCTCTCTGTTAGACGAGGCAAAAGACATTTTAAGTAACGTTTTAGCACCAATGTTTGCAAGTTAGTCTTTAGTGGGGCATCGCTCTCAGCAATAATTAAAGTTGGCAAATAATTTTCTTACACACTTCTACCCCCTTTCGTCCATTTTTTGATAGCCCCGCCCCCAACTCATGCCATTGGTTAAGCCAAACTGACATGTTAGACTGCTCAAACAATACAACAGAGTTTTGCACAATATGTTAATGTGCTTTATGGTCAGAAATTACATTTAAAACAGATTGATACTCTGATGTGTTAAGTATTAACACACTACAGTGCACTCTCCTGCTCCCACCCATCACAGGCCATTTAAAAGTAATACCAAAAGTGCCCAAAAATGACAAGTCTTTTCCTACCCATCCGCTTAACGTACGTCACGGTTAGCATTTAAGTCATTTTACAGAAGAAACTAACAGAAACATCCATTGAATTTTCCACAGAGCGAGAATCACAGCATGTAGCTTACTGCTTAAGCTCGACCACAAAAACATGCCTCGTCAGCTCCAAAGTTCAACAAATACGCCAATGACACTGTAATGATGGAGAAGACATTTAATACACCCGCCCATGAGGGGCACCATTAGTCAGTGAGTTGGGCCCTCGTCTACAGCGGGGCCCCGGCAGCTGTTATCAGTGGGTGATTTGAAACTGCTTAGAGTCGTTCCAGTGTGATGGGCCGAGTGCTGACGGCTGCCGTCCTGAGGACAGTCTCTCCACGGAGGGGAACAATGAAGCTCTTTCACACCGAGCACTTGTTGCTTTCCAGCCAACCCCCTCCCCCAATGAGTCAACCCCTCCCTGCACTCTCATCCAGATAGACAGTGGTTTCAGTCTCTCAAAAAAAAGAATGGAGAGATATGTAGACCGAGTGAGAGAGAGAGAGAGAGAGAGAGAGAGAGAGAGAGAGAGAGAGAGAGTTGTAAATTAAACTCTTACACATTCCTTTCACAATACACCCAGTCAGACAGTTTGGGAGTGGTTTGCAAAGGGTCACTTTAGCCTCGTTTCTCTCTCAACTATTATAAATACGGCGAGGGAAAGAGAGAAAGCGAGAGAGGGGAGTAGGGTAATGAGAAACTTAAAGTGTTAGTGATTTACTAGCAGGAATGTGGGCCACCAAAAGCCCACGATTCCTAGCGAGTCATTCAAGCTTAACCGCAGAGCTATTCCTCCTTGGAGACAGCATTCATCTATGTGCTGGTTAGCACAGTCACACAGGATAAATGGCATGGAGAGAAAAACAAAAGACAAGCCCCCAGTGCATGCTGGGATACTCGGGCGCTGAGTCGGTGCCCAGCCATCAAGTTGAATTCAATGAGGAGCACAAAACTCGTGTGTAAGAGGTGAGAACCAAGCCCAGCTCATTTCTCATGTGTGACTATACAAAAAGCACAGGAAACACGGATGAAAGTTCACAGAATAGCCACATCCTGAGGTTACCGTCTCCACCCTACGCGTCTGATTACTGAATCCATCCATTCGCCTCTCTGGCATTTTTATTTCCTGTTTTGAATGGCAGGAGGTGATTCTGTAAAAATGCCGTTAACTGCCACATGACACATGTATGATACAAATGCTTAAAAATAATGACAGCGCAGTCATCCACCTTGCCTCCACCTATTCCCAGTTGAGGTGTAAAAACTTCCTTGAAAAAAAAACAATCAAAAGCTAAAATTCAGACATAAAGTTGTCTATTCAATGCTAAAAATGGTAAAACAGCCTTTCAGGTAACTGATTTAATGCTAATACGAAACAGTTGCTACACGCGTGCCGCAGTGCTTCAGGGATACACTCATAAAGTTGTCTGCATACGTGATAAAAGTGACAGAAAGAGAGAGAACAGAAAATTAGTTCTGAGCATTCATGAAAGATTAGGAAGTCTAAAGTCACAATATCAAGTTCATGTTTTCATGCACGTCTGATTTCACGTCATCTGCCATGCAGGGTTTCCATAGGAACTAAAAAGCTGAAACCTTTTTGGATTAGAGAACGTGCATGTCGGAACAGGAACCCGAGATGGAGTGTTATGCAACAACAGCCAGACCTCAACAACACATTCGATGCATTCCATTATAGATGTATCGGTATATGCGTTCTCTGGGATTGAACCCGTGACAGTGGGGTTGCAAGCATCATGCTCTACCAGTTGAGCTACAGGAAGACTAATACCAGAAACAGGAAGGCAACTCTGCATCAACAACCGCATCAGCTGTAAACAAATACTGGGTAACTTAAGCTAGATGGGGTCATGTTCCACATATACGTTCCAGAAGTGAGCAAAATGCATTTGTAATCGACCCAACCTTGCCTCTGCCATAAACTGCAACCAAAACGAGGTATACAAGAGCATACCACAATTTTGCGGCCTACTGTTTGTAACATTTTGCATAGCTGAATGAAGCTACAGAGACGGATCGTTGGGTGCTTCAGTCTTCACTGAGGTCCGGACCCCTGAACTACTGCTTCAACTCTGATGTTCTGATGTTACCCAATATTGATCAAGTTTTTTGCAATAATTTAAAGAACAAAATAACAGAATCTCTGTGGCTTCTGATTGATTATCTAAGAGCCCTGTTAAAGCTGAGCACCAACCTCCAGGGTCCATCCATCAGGTAAAAGGGTGAAGGAGGCAGGAAAGGTCTCCAGGGGTCCTTCCATCATCTAGTGGGCAGGAATAGGCAAGGGGCGAGGGGTCTGCTGTCGTCAGCTGTCCACTCCTAAGATGGGCTAAGCCCCCTGCAGCAGCGCAGGTCCCAGGGGAGCCCAGGCAGTTGACGTCTACTTCTTACACATCTACGTGTCCTTCATCGCTGAACTGGGATCAGCCCTTGGGCTGCTGAGTGCGAGCATGCACACACTCAGTATGTCGACAAGACGCAAAACACATTAAGCTGAATATAAATATCCGGTGATGACTCCCCAGCTAAACAATTTTAGGTCATTAGAATGTTTTCCTAACGTTTCCATTAAGTAACCAAAAGGTTAAAAAAAGTTCTAGTATTGTTCAAAATGTTCTGTTTTTTAAACATTGTATAAACGATACTGTTTGGTTATAAGTATGTTATTCGAGCATTTTTTAAATCTCTCCCACTAATAACTTAGAATAACATCCACAGAATAACATTTTTGATATGTATATAACATTAAAAATCTTTTACTAACTTTACTGAAAGAATGTTTTTGATAACTTTAAGAGAACTTTCAGAGAACGTTAGTCAGTGTTCTGAGAACGTTCCATGTTAGCTTGGTCACTGTTAAGACATCCAGCCCTTTCAGAAAGACTTCAGGGTTCTGCTAGGCCTCTGTCAAAACCATGGAATGCTATGCAGTAAACGGACAGGTGTGCTAAAGGAAAACAGAAGGAAACCGCTCTTGACCTTTTAATTACCAAGAGCAAACCACAATTTCCTCTGTGTGGAGACTTTTAACTCATCAGCCCTGAGGTGTAGGGACAACACCCCAAACTGGGGCTCAAATACCACGATTAGGAAAGTATCATGAAGCCCAAGCTAAAACCTTCTACATGTGATGAAGCCATGACTGCAGACACCAATTCAAGAAACTACAGACTACAAGCCCAGATGTAGAACTTCAAAGCCTTGTCTTGCAATGCTTAAAAAAGCCGATGACAACAAACAGCATTAGAACGCTTTGTGTGAAGTTCGTTCACCACTACTGAAACGCTGCACCAGGTAAACAGTGTAACGCTAGCTGAACTGGTGGTAGCTGGAGGAGGTATTTCTAGTTACTGGAGTGGTGGACGTTATGCTTCGTTGATTAGGCCCATGGCTTTCAGGAAGCGAAATCAGAGTTATTTCTCTCTCCAACAGAGATGCAAGAATACACCACAGAAACCTCCCAGTAGAATCTCCATCCATTTGAAACTGGGCCAACCGACCTCTTGTTTAAATACTGCCACATCAGCAGCCACATGAATCTGATAGATTAAACCTTCGTCGATGTCTGCTCGCACGAAAATGATGACAGACCGTCAACAAGCCCATAACGATGAGAAACGGGTGAAATCAGGCCGCTACCATCACAAATCTGCAAACGAGACTGAATTAATGATATGAGAGTGAAAATCCTAGAGGGGTTTTTCCCCTCGTTAAGTAAAACTCTCGTTAAACAGGCCCAACAGAGACACGGGGAGCAGCAGACAGCAAATACATGTTCATCAAGATAAGATACAGATTCTGGTCTGATAAGCTCATTATTCTGCTTGGGGGAGACACTTACTGTCTGATACTGTCATTATCAGACAGTAAGTGCAAAAAAACTGTATTATCGCAACAATCTTTGCCACATTTATATAAACACAAACATTTCTACACAACATCACCGTGTTACTTGGTAAATGTGAACGCTGTAGGAAAGCGAACCAGTTTTGTACATGCACTCTGCTTTGCTGCAACAACAGTGACAGCTGGTTTGTACAGACTTATGTCAAAAAGCAAATGGGAATCTACACCTGACACCAAAGCCACAAAAAACACTTGGCCCTGTTCTGCATGTCATATCCATTACGCCTGTGCAGTGTTTTAGTGCTCATACACACCACATACTACCTCACAGTGTGCATACTTCATTCATTTAAATGGGAACTGCTTTGTTTTAGTGCACCAGAGGGGTCTGGTGGTTTCCTACAGGCAGTCGCACAAGCAACTGTGGTTCAACTGGTTGACCAGCCTGTTGTTTTCCTTTTCCTGTTTGAGACAGGAAGAATAACAACTAATGGTGTCTTGAAGACAGATTTCATACTGCCCCAACCCCATACCATGTGACTGTTTTCCTGGGCGTGTTTACCGAAAAACAGTTGGTGTCATGGTTTACAATGGAAAATGTCTGACTTAAGAGGGCTGTTGCTTGCTCTCTGACATTCTCAACTAGAGATAATCTAAAACTGGAAGACTTGTGGATTCATCTGTGTATTCAGTAAACCAGCGTATCAAATGGAAGATTACATTTACATTTATGCATTTGGCAGACGCTTTTATCCAAAGCGACTTACATTGCATTATACTATACATTGTCTTTGAGTATGTGCAATCCCTGGGATCGAACCCATGACCTTGGCAGTGTTAACACCATGCTCTAACCACTGAGCTACAGGAAAGCTTAGGCTACTAACCACTGAGCTTTAACCACTAAGCTACAGGAAAGATGTATATTATGTAATTATATGCTGTACCCCTAACCTGACTTCTGCACAAAGTTCAGACTGGGGAAGACGAGCTAAGCCTGTCCAACATGATGTTTCTTATGAACGGCCATCCATCTTACCTAACGAACACAACTGAACTGAGATCATTCTGTGGGTATTGACAGGACGTGTGATGCCTGAAGGCGAGTACACGTGAGTACAAGAAATCCATCTGTCCTCCGAGGAAAGACACGATGAATGTTTAGCATCAAACCAAACCAAAATACTGCAACAAGCTGCGCAATTAATCAAACAGATACTTTCAAATTACAACAACGGCTATTATGTCAACTTAAAAAAGGTAGATTCAAAGACGTTTAAATTGTTCTATAGACCTTACATTAATATTATGTTTCAGTTGTGTTTCCATGGAAACATTGTCTGAAACGTAAAACAGAAATATTGTACTAAAGCAATAAAAACTTCTGGTTATTTGGAAGTTTTTTTGCAAGTGAGCCGTGCAACCTTTCTGACTATAACATTCAATATAACAGGGGTGTCAAACTCAGCTCCTGGAGGGCCAGTGTCCTGCAGAGTTTAGATGCAACCAGCTCCAGAACTGCCTGGAAGGTTTTAACGATCCTGAAGACCTTGATTAGCTGGACCAGGTGTGTTTAATTAGGGTGGAAGCTAAACTCTGTAGGACACTGGCCCTCCAGGAACTGAGTTTGACACTCCTGCAGTATTGTTGAGTATATTGTTGAGAATGTTCGTTGAGTATTTTCATAAGCCTGCTGCCCTAATGCAAAGTAAAGCTCCACACAAATCAGTGTCCAGACAAAAAAGGGGACTAAACATCTTTAGTCTTACAAAATTCCTCTGCCTTCCTCCCTAACTGCAGGCCGCTGCAGTACATCACCCCCTGTTATCGGATATATTTACCTGTTCGTCTGGCAGCTGTCACCTGATAAGCAGAGACAAGCAGCCAAGCCACTGAATAATGCATCGAGCCCCAGCGCTCTACACCTCGCCAACAGTTTCCCGAGACGCAAACCCTGCGGCCTTTTGTCTGCTGGCTCAAATCAAGTCAGAGACATGAATCGAGAGAGTTAATTCCCTTTGTGTAAGAATACATGGACTTAAAGGTAGTAATGACTCAGCAGTGACGTTCTGTCAGGGAAAACAGGGAACTATCTCTCTCTCTCTCACACACACTCATTCATGCATAAAGAATCTGCAGTTCTGAGTCTTTTTAAATGAGTCACATCTGCCCAACCAATTAATTTGATTCTGATTTGACTGAACAAATCCGGCTATCCTTAAAAACAGCATAACACAAAGAGGAAGCGTCAGCGTGGAGGCTCTGACTTCACAATTTTCTCCTGCAGCCACAGGGATTTAACGATACTTCAGAACTGAAGAGCCATCGTACTCATCTTCTGTCATGAGTCAACCGTCTTTCACTAGCAACACCTGGAAACACTTCAAAACGCCTCAAACAGCCAGCGAGGAAGTGGAGTTATCTGGTCTCCTGCTTCATCGGTACACCTGACCCTTTCCAAAAACTCTTCCAGACCGAGCGTCAAGTCGACCGGATAACCGCGTAATTGACTAGATAATTGTCAGCCATTATTTCACCGCAATATTAAAGAGGTAGAGAAGAATTAAAAGGCTGAGAGAGACTAAGCTCTCAAGTCTACCGTGGGTTCCTGCCACGGTACATTTGTAAAAAATCACTTTGCTCCTTATAATCAGAATAATCAAACAGGAAGCTAATAAGATAACCATCATAACATATTGTAAGGCTTCCCTTAAAGGTGGAAATCAGCAGGGTGATAAAATATTATACAACAAAACCAAGAGTCCTACACTTTAATTGATAAGTTTCAAACTGTACTATTAATTCAATTACATTTCATCAACACTCAAAGCTGCAATCCGTAACGTTTACTCTCTACTGCCATCTCTGTTTGAAACATAAAATTGCCGGTTACTTTACATACTTTTATTACATATGTTGAAGTCAAATCAATTTAACTGGCATTTCCTGGGATTTTTGTTTATGTTTAAGCCAAAAAGTTACAAAACTGCAGCTTTAAAATGCAATTATAACTAGCAAATCAATCAATATGGGTTTTTAGTGTTCAGTACTGATCATTTTAACAAACAGAAACAAACAAAACAGATGGGGAATGTTTAAAACTTAGTGAATGAAGCGTTTAAATTCCACTTTGTCAAAGTTCTGCACACACCGATTAAATCTCTTCATCAAGACATTGCCGAGTTGAATTTCACACCTGAGTGAAAAACACAAATACTTAGTCAAACTCTGATTACTACATCTGATATCTGCATCTGAAACCTGAAAAACAGAAACCAGCCAGTGCGTAAAAAAAAGTTCTTGCAGATAAAATGACATACTGGTTGCTGTATTCAGCACTGACCCAGGGAACAAATGACAACACAGGCTTTGAGAACCAAAGAGAATTTTCCTGCTCTTCTCAAGCTGAAGTAATGCCTCCTTAAAGCATGAGGAAAGGAGCTTATCCCCTCCTCGTACCAGGCCGAGACCAGACCTCAGAGGAATGCATCGACCAAGACCCAACAGAACCCAATGTGTAACTGCTTTCTCAGAGAAGACCGCGTGCTGAGAGGAACCGCGTGTGGAACCGCAAATTCTTCATCTGACAGTATGATGTGAAAGAAGCCTTCAGAGTAAAAAAATGGAACTCTGGGAAGTTTATTTACACAATGGAAAAGACTTTAATTACGTGGAAATCATTTCTGTACACTGCCAATTCCTTCGATTTTTTGTTCATATTTGAGTAAGGCAAACTCTAGTTTTGTTGCATTAATCTGCGAGATCTGACACCACTGCCCCAATGGTATCATAACAACCGTACTGGCCATTTCCGAACAATAATGCATTAACCGAAGTATAAAGTTCCTTCCTCGCCTCAAACGAACTGGAATAATAAATATTAAAATAAACAAGACGTCTTTACAAAAGCTTTTCAGTCATTCTCAGTCAAAATACCCTAAATCGCCAAGAATGAAGATCAAATATCTCCTCTACCGGAATAAACAAAGTGCCCAAGTTCATAAAAGCCAAACAGACCACATATGGGCAATCGCTGGCTACCAGCAGGTAACAGAACCATAAAAGGGAATTTCTGTCATACAGTAGCGAGTTATTGTTTGAGACAGGGTAAGCCCATTTGGACCCTGGAGGTGTAATTCCTCTTTTCCACAGAAACGCTGCCCAAAAGCTTTTTTCCGTGTGTTATCTGAATGTGTTCCAAGTCCTGAAAAACTAGCTGGTCTGGGTGTCTACAGAGATGCAAAACAAAAAGGTCACAAATGCTAAAAACAAATTTGTCTACTGAAGAATTCCATGTTACACTTCCTCGACCGTTTTATTTTTCCGATATGATGATGATTTTGGTAACACTACAATAAATGTCCAATTTGTTCATTTATCTTAATTTATGATTACTGCCACAGCATCATCTAATGTTACATGTAAGTTCATGTAAACTGTACAGCATATTTATGTAAATTAACGTTATTGTAATTTAGAATGATTTTATTTACAAAAACAATATAAAACACAGCATTTTCCGCACACATGACATGACAGTAAAGGTCTGTGAGTGAGGCAGAGGAAGCAATCTTCATCACCATGACTAAAGAACAGTCAAGCTTGAGTTCATTTACAGCACAGCCCGTCCATCCCCTCTCATTCTGGTTATGGGCAATGGCAGGTGGGCGATTTAGAGACCTGAGACTAAAGATCATTTTCTTAAAATGGGCGACTTAAGGGGGTAACCCGACTACTAGCAGAAACGACGCTAAACTCTGTGGTTTCAGACAGCTGGAGTAACCATTAGGCAAACCCATGAAGCCAGCACTAAGCTCTTTAGATCCAGTTCCATGCAGAGCGCCTACTGTTACAAAAGGAAAAGCATCTAAAATAAGCCTTCAATTACTTGCTTTCGATCTGTGTAGCAGCAGATGAAATGAATTCACTCCAGCAAAGCAGCATCCGCCTCCTCGCTTTCCAGCTCACCTCATCTAAACCTTCATCCTACCAAAAACCCTTCTCACTTAAGTCGAGCGGGACCAATTAGGAACTTCTGAAGCAGCGCCCTGTCAGCCTTCTGCATGTAAAGTGCCAGCCAGTCTTTTTTTAAGCCCTGTCTGGGCTAAATAAATAAATGATAAATAATAATCCTCCCCTCTTGCGGTTCTGGTGTTCACATTGACATTAATGCCCGAGTTTCCATGCGCACTCAGTGGGAGTTTGTATCACTGTAATTTTCCTTGTCAGGGTGACGATTCTCCAAGCCCTGATGCCTTTAATTAGAGGAGCAACACTGGCAGAGTGAGACATCCATGAGAACACCCCCAACTTCCCCTAGCCCCATCCAGCCGGGCACATGTCCTGCTGGAGTCCAGTTTGTCCGTCAGGTCCACACCAGTTTTGAAGGCAACAACACGAGTGGTATGACATGTGGCTTTCAGGCTTGAGGCTGTTTTCACATTTGGTTCTATTATTTGGCCCCAAAAATTGGTGATTTCTGATCATGATCATGTAGATGCGTTTGCATGCGATGCAGAGAATGCTAGTTGCGCGTGAAAGCCAGTTTCTGTAGACATCAGCGCTAAGCGGCAACAAGAAATGCATGATATTAAAACAGCCAAATTAAACTTTATTAATAAAAATTCAGTGCTGTAAATTAGGCCAAATTGCTTTAATGCTATTTGCATGTACTGGATTATACATTAGTATGAATACTGTAATGGTTAACCAACTGAACAGAACTCTGCATTAAACAGACAGATCTACACCAAAAATGTGAGAACACCCTAAAATGGTCAGTCCCTTTCAAACCGAACTTCTAAAGAGCTCATTTTTTAGTCCTTAGTCTTTTAATCTAGTTTATTGGTTTACCAGGATTAGACTGTCTTCTCCAGTCCAATGGAGTACAATCTTACACACCTGATTAGTCCATTTATTGCAGTTCAAAGTGTCATTCCACTTAACTGTGAGGAATGTGCACTTACCACTGGGAGAAATTTTAAAAATATGGAGGAAAAACAGAAAAAGGTAAAGAGGAAATAATGAGGTAAAGATCTGCCACATCGAAAGAATGTTTCAGTAAATCTGTCTCGAACAACGCAGTCCATTAGCATCTGCTAAGTTTCATCAAAGCATTGTGTTATCTCCAGAAACAGCTCTCTTATGGTGTGGTGAAGTCAACATTTATACATTATATCTGCAAGTGCGATAAAATGCACTCAGGACTCAGTCAGATGACAATGACAATCACATCAAATTCACATTCACTCCCTATAAAGCAAATTAACATTTTCTGCGCTTGGCACTCCAGACACGAACCGTTTAATTGTGTTACTTTGACCCTGCTGCAGTAAGTAATGGCCTGTTAAAAGATTAATCCACCTACATGAAGGAGAAACAAACTTCAACCTGAAAAGTTGTACTTTAACTACCGGCTATGCAAGGCTCAGAGCTGAAGTGTTTGGCTAATGATGACTCTAGACTGAGAAACACTTTAAAGAGCTGTTTGAAAATAACAGTTTCAGATATTTGTAACATTTAACAACAACATCTACAGTGCTTGTTTTTTCACTGGGATTTGATTGGGTATAGAAAAGTAAGGGTTTCAAAGCTGGCAGCAGACGGCTGTTGGAGGGGGTGGTTAATGACTTTGGGCCCGCCCATGCCATCAGACTGATGTCATCACAGAAGGTCTGCCGTTTCAGAGGGGAAGTACATTTTCAGATGTTAATGAAAGATTATGAGATGACGTGAATTAAAAAAAATGTGTACGGATAAATAATTGATAATAAGCACTGCTATATTCTATTAAAAATAGGAATAGTATTTTTGTATTTCACTGTGACTTTAACACATACGGTACAATTCACACAGCACAAAAATGCTTTTTGAAGTCATTCTTGATCCAGATCATCCCAATCATGTGTGCTTGAACCCTTAAAGTTATTGCTGTTCACACATACAAGAACTTTTCCAGTAATGTGAAAACCCCTCAAGCTGGCAAAGCGCCAAAGCTGATTTTCTGGCATCTTAGCAATAACAATTCTGTTCACGCCACCTCTACATAACGAACCGTCGCTCAATTTATGACAAAAGCTTCACGTGTGAAAGCACCCAATGTGTGTCAGTCGTTTCATGTTTTGATTTTCACGGTTCTTAAAGGTTAAAGTAGCACACAGTCTCGACGGCTGCTGGTATACACAATCCATACCAGCTAGGCAACAGGTCCAAACGGGCTGTTTTACAAGGCGTAGCGAACACAAACAATTACCTCATTGTTCATGTGCTGTAATGCTTTCAGCAGGACAACTGAAATAAAAAACAAACTTGATGACTAAACTCATCTGCAAGCTGTGAGCAGCGATAAATTTAAAACCTCAGGAAGATGGCGAATCATGGAATGATGTTGACTCCCTTGCTTAATAACAGGGGTGAGGGCGAGTTTATTTCATATTCATCTACATGAACACAATGACTCTGATTGGCCAGGTCAGCTATGCACAGCGTACAGGAACATCGGTGTGTCTTTATCTCTGTGTACTTTAGCATTTGCTTTCCCTAGAGGAACTCTGTGATGTCATAGTTTGTGATTCCAGGACATTTTACTGCAGTGCTACCTTCATTTTCATATCTGTGAGAGAGAAGTATCGTACCTTCAACAGGGCGCCTTGGAAGTCAATGAGACTAAAACAAAACCAACCACGACAAATCAGATCGTCTACAAAATTAGATGCTTGTTATTGTTCACCCAGAAACAGGATGGATAATATATTACAAATTAACACCAGGGGTGACTTGTTAAAACAGGTGGAAAAAACAGTGACCTGGCAACACACTATAATTTTAATACTATATAATATTATATTATAGTACTACTTAATGTTTGGAAAACAATACAAAAATATTGTAATTCGCTACGTTAAGTGTATTTTAATTCAACCCTGTTATGTATTGCAATATTAGCTTTAGCATTTGTGTGTTGAATTTTGAGTTTGAATTAATGTCTATATCACAATGAGGAAAAATATTACTTTTGCCCCATCTTATTTTTTTCCCCATTTAAGTTTTTTTTTTAATCAGCCCTGATTCCAAA
>JAZGTJ010011965.1:0-15074 GCA_036877575.1 Botia almorhae
CTACTGTGTGTGTGCGCACTTGGATGGGTTAAATGCAGAGCACAATTTCCGAGTATGGGTCACCATACTTGGCCTCACGTCACGTCCTTTCCTTTCCTTTCCTAGTCGCTGGCCTGCCCGCCTCCCTGTACTTCTGTCCAATCATAAACAGCCAGCTGCAGAAACTGGTCAATCTTTTGATTCAGATTTGTGTAGATCTCCTCTTCAGCAGCATGCCTTGCATCCTATACAGGCAGCAAGGCACAATTGTAAAAATGACCTTTAGCCATTTTGTGGGTTACTCGATTTCTATTTTTAATACATTGTGCTGGGTAAACCAAGGCACAGTTAAATCTCTATCTTCCAAAATCATGTCCAACACTGCAGTATATTAACATTAATTACTGTATGTTCTGATTAGCCACTGATTTATTTTGTCACTTTGTGGCAAGGTTTTACTTTCAGTGAGATGAGAAAAGCTATGCAAAGTAACATTTTTTTGCATAGTAACGTTCCAGAAAAAAAACATGACATACAATATTTATTTTAGTTTATACAGTAATACAGTGCATGCTGCATACTAAAGCAATGAGTCAAACAACACTATTTGGCAAGAAATGATAAATGATGCCACTGGCTATGGTCTCCTACCTTGAATGTGGACGTTCCGTAGTGTTTGGTGGCATTGATGGTGTCAGAAGGCACATTTGTTATGTTGAAGATGAACTCCTCCAGGTAGTGACATGATTGCTCCAGGTGAGTTGATGATGATCTGAACCAACTTTGGAAACCAAATGCAATTTAAAATCATTACTTTTGGTCTATTTTATATAAGATAGAAGATTTATAAGACTTCATAAGAGTTTCTTAACATGACATTTGGGACCTTTACTGGTCCAAAAGCCATCCTCCCTGTCAACCAATCATTGGCCTCTGATGGGGTAGTGTAAAGCAGGGCTGTTTAAAAAGAGCTGCGACACAATCACCGCTGTACAGTCACATGGTTCTGTTATGCACCACTAATAAATAATAATGGAACGGTCGGCAAAAGCGACTATATTTGCTGCATTTTAATATTAACACATAATGTGCATTGATTACCATGACAACTACGTTGAGTGATACATTTTTCTGTGTTTAGTTTTGGAAAGAATACGTAAAGTAGAATACATTAAAATGCATGTATAAAGTAATGTTTTTAGTGCAAAATAATATTTGGTGCAAAATAAACAAGGTAACTAATTGCAGACATCAATTATATACAGTGGGAGGGTAGATTTTTAAGAAGCTTTTCTTTCCATGGGCAGTTCTCATAAAAACTCATTTGACCACTGAAAGGGAATAAAAGCAGCAGAAAGCAAGCTTTTCAAGTAACTATACTAACTAATGTAGTGGAGAAATTTTTTTGCATTGGTATAGAGGGTGTTTTGCTTGTTTTTCTGGTCTCTTGTCTAATGTTTTCATTGCATTGATTGTACATATACGATTTAAATCATATGAATAGCATAACAAATCTGCTTCTGGGAATTTGAGAAAAATGTGCGGCCTTGTGTGTGGTAGCTTTGGCACCTGACAGACAATGAGTTTGATCAATTTCAAACAATATTAAATTATAATGCCACTAGCCAGCTTTTACAGTTTACATTTGTTTACATGTTTACATTTTATCCATTTACAGTAATGTCAAGCTCTACCTCTGCATTCAAAAGTCATAAAAATCAATAAACAAAAGGAAAAGGAAAGGAAAGGACGTGACGTGACGTGACGTGAGGCCAAGTATGGTGACCCATACTCGGAAATTGTGCTCTGCATTTAACCCATCCAAGTGCGCGCACACACACACAGTAGTGAACACACACACACCGTCTCACCTCAGTCGTGGTATTGAGGGTGGAGAGAGTGCTGGTAATTCACAATCTCCACCTACAATCCCTGCCGGACCTGAGACTCGAACCTGCAACCTTTGGGTTACAAGTCCGACTCTCTAACCATTAGGCCACGGCTGCCCCCCTAATGGTTAGAAAGAAAACAACACACAAATCCACTTTAAGAATCAAAACTTATGAAAAGAATAATACTAATTCTTCCTAAACAGCAGAACAAGTTCCTATAATGACAGACCAGTCTGGTGTGTTGTTATGTTAAATTATTTTCCTGTTATAATAAATAAACAAAAAGAAAATCCCATATACCAGCTGGAACTTGGGATTTACTGCATCAATGACTATAGGGATCTCTTTTGCTTTAGACCTCCCTATCAAGTCCTTATTAACAGGAAACTGGTGCATAGAGCCATAAATATGAGCAGTTGTGTTGTACAGCTTAAACCAATCACTGTATTCTAAGTGTTAAAAATATGACTGGTTGTGTTAGTGAGTGTTGCTCATGTTAGATAACTGCAGTTAGAATACAAGACATACAATAAATAGCTATTATCTAAGGAAAAACAACTAAATTAAGTAGATTCATGAGAGGTCAGCTATTGTGTAAAAAATGTATCGACTTAGTAGTAAGTGTGATTGGGAAACATCAAAATGAATGGAGCTTTTCAGTGTTTAGAACTATTAGTCGCTCCATGACACGGGTTACAACCACATTTCATTCTTCCAATGAAAGTCTATGGGAGAGTCTCAACTCTATTTTTCAATGGTTCTAGTGTTAGGGTTAGAGCCTTAATATAATTTCTGTATACAATAATCAACCTCATTTAATGGGAAAGAGTTAGGACTATGTTTTGACCTATAAATATTTGATTGTAATGTCACCCAACCAAGATCGTCAATCCAGGAACATCTATGTTCTATGAGGTGCATAACAGTTTCATACAGACACAGGTTTTTTCAATATGTCTAGAAGACCTTGCTTATCAGTAATAATGCAGATATTTTTCTTGATAGATTGTAATGGATTTTTCCCATTCAGAAAATCTTTTTAAACAGTACACTAATCACAGATAAAAGCAGTGCATCGAACAAATGTTTCTGGAGGTGTAATAACAACTGGCAAACATGGGAGTAATTCCAAAGGGGAAAGGTATACGGAGGGTATAAGTCAAGGGTATATTTTAAGGGACAGAGAGGGTCTGTCAGTAAAAAGCAGACCTGAAGCTGCTCTACATTTAGTGAGTTGGTCTGTGGTGCAGAGTTCGAGGTCCACAGGCAGGGCAGGGCTGTCAGCAATAAGGAACAGAAGCTCACTGGTGCTAATTAAGCCCAGACCTTTAGCTTGAACCCTCCTGTTCCATCCTGCTCTCCAGTTATGTTGCACCATGCAGATAGGAAAGCCCAGTGTAGAACCCAGGTCACACTTTTACACCTCTGTCAGAAAAGAAGGGGAAGGAAAGAATCATAATATTTAATTTTGTGCATTAGAGTGTATGTTTGTGCGTGTGTAAAGGTAAAAAAGAGGCTAGGTTTGCAGTGCATTTAACAAACTGAAACCAACAATAAAGCCCTTCACGCTTTAATATGAACCTCCTTTGCAATTCTTTTTCCTCTTATCAGTGGCACCAATGTAAACTGAACAAATCTGGGGTAAAACAGGGCTGCTGGTACAATGGAGCGCCCACATCTACATCAGCAGAGAAGAGAACAGGCTAAACACACTTTAGCAAGAAACACAGGCAGCTAAATTGAAGCAGGGATGGAGCAAGGAAAAACAAGTTTAAAGGAAAAACAAAGAACCTCACCTCTGACAAACCTACATTTTTCTTCTTTGTGGCATTCTGTAGGCAGTGGCTCAGGGTTCATGTGAGCAACAGGTTTGTAGACCATAAGTCATTGACTTCTGTCAAGCTAAACAAAAAAGTTTATTCTATTAGAAATCCAATAGTAAATACAATTACATAAGCAAATCTACAAATGGCAAATTCCATAAGCAGTTCCCAAAAATGGGAAGGTCTTGAAAACTGGCCTTACCTCCTGCTTTAAGATAGTCTTTAGAACAATAACATAACACTTTTATGTTTTAGATACTTTATGTATTAACATACTCCTAGTAAAGGGGGTGGGGGTTTGTCAGTATGCTACTGGTTTTGTCTGAACTCTGATGAGTTAGCAGTACTTGGGGCAACTTGATTTCAATCAGATCCAACATATGGAGAGCAGAATCGCAAACAATGCATGGGCCAATTTTACAAAAGCAATGTTCTGAAGCACAAAGTGTCCTATGTGCTCTAATCTCATGCTCATTATCTCACCTCTTCTGAGAGAGAAGCGGCACAAAGTGGAACCAAAAAGAGAGGCAAAGAGCAACATGCAGACGTATACACACGTTTTTCAGAGCCCAATAATTACATTCTCTGGATTGCATCAACACATGATCCAAAAACCAGAGACCAACCACACACAAATACATTCTTTAACTCAACATGAGGGATAAGGGGGATATTGCACTTCTTTGTTCATCTCTCCTGTCTTATTAAAGAACTATGGGGGTGGGCAAGTAAAGGGGGCTAATTTTGTCAGCCAGAGGTCCCATGCTCATTAGTACAACTGCAGCTGCATCGTCCTCTATACCCCCCATGACTGATTCACAAATTATGAAAAAGAGTAAAAAGAAAAAAGGCACAATATGTCTCATACATGTCAGTCAATGCAAGCCAAGGCCCAGGGTGCAATAGCTGTTCCCCCTTGAGCTAGGCAACAAACACATTCCTCACAAATTACTAAATCGTCTTTCATTGTGTTGAGAAAGGCAGAGGAGGAATTTAAAAACGTTCCTCTGCTCAGTGGGGGGTAAAATCTTTGTGCTTTCTCTGCTAACTTGGCAAGAGAGGAGTTGAACAGAACGGAGCAGAGGGAGCAGAAAGATGGAGGACTAACTGAAGAGAAAAGGAGGCACCATTTAAAGAGCCAAACAGGCCTATGTACATGATTAGTTGCTTACAAAACATTATACTGATAAATATATTAGCACATTTTGTCCCTATTACAAATTCAACGAAACTGCAATATTTTCAGTGTTGCGGTTTTGTGAACCCGCACAATAACTTTCATTGTGGTTTCAGTTTTCAATGTTACCACTATCAGTTTATGAATGTGGAATACTATAACACAGCTCTGATCTTCTAAAAGAACATTATGGAAAGGTTTCTGAGACAATGTAACAGTGTTGAATCTCAGTGTGAACCAAGGGTGAAAAAGAAAGAACAATTTCTGAAAAGAGGACAGAGGGAATGTTACTATAGTTACTAGTTACTATAATGCAACAATACTTGCACTGGTCCAGATGAGCTATCTGGAAACTGGATGTTTGGATGATTTAAAAGACTTCTGGCTATTCCTCATTTTAAAGGGGGAGGGGCTAGAGAAAAGAGACAGAAATTGTGGTCTGATTAAAAACAGACGTTTTACTGGCATTTTGTTTGATTTGTTCGTTCATTCACTTTCACGCTTATTCACTGAAAAATAAGGGGGTCAGCATGGCAAAAAATTATAGAGAAACAGATGAGAACCAAAACTGAGACTGCAAATGTAGGCGCCCAGTTAGCTTAATTTAAAACCCAAAACATAAGTAGCAAGCAAGACATTAACCATCATCTGGGGGCAAAACTGATATTATTTGTTTATTAGCTATTCAACCATCACAAACATAAATGTTAAAAGGTAGTTTTAACTCAAGGGTAACTTCAGGTTAGATGCCTGATTTTGATATTTCAGAAAATGAGCGTTTGTAAAATGGCTCTTGTAAGGAAGGGCTTAAGTTTGCTGGACATTTAGTGGGGGAGTCTGAGACATTCCTTATGTCTGGTCTCCAAGCACCTGCACGT
This sequence comes from Botia almorhae, assembly GCA_036877575.1. Lineage (NCBI taxonomy): Eukaryota > Metazoa > Chordata > Actinopteri > Cypriniformes > Botiidae > Botia > Botia almorhae. Next base: position 5,750 of record JAZGTJ010011965.1, read on the forward strand.
GGACCTGAGCCCCCTCCCTCTCCTTTCCATCTCAACATTAGAGGAAGGAGACCACAAAGACTAATTGCCTCTGGTGTACTAGTCTAGATTATATGCAGAGCTGTTTCTTTGCTCCTTTAGTGTGTCAATCATAGATTTCCGTTTCCAACAGCAACAGGTTATTTGTCTACCCTCTTCTATACATACACGGCACACAATAACCAGCTACCTGACCCTGTCATCCGAGACCTCTGGTTTGAACACCATCTGGCCGCCTCTTTCCCCATTACTCAATAAAACTTGTGCTAATAAGGATCCGTTTTTACTAATGTCAAACACGTAAAACTCCAGCCAGCCAAGCCCTTATTTAACAGTATTCCTAAATTAGCTGTGGAAAAGGAGGATTTTGGCTACATCTGGAACCCTTGGACCCCACACACTGAGGCTCAGACTGCTCAGAGTACAGCCAAAAGGGGTCACATGTTTATTTTTGAATTTTACTTAACACAACCATAGGGATTGTCAACGTTCTGAAAACCACAAAGGACATGACTGGTGGATGTGAGAAGGCAGTGAGGAGCCGAAGTATTGATAGAGGTATAATACATACAGTACAATATATTACACTGACAACTGCAATACAAATTTAATATACTAAAATGGCTTATGCATCATTTTAGCACATTTAATGTGACGGACAATGCACAATTAGCCACTCATTGTCACAACATTATAGCATTTCTTATCGCAACAATTTACTATGTGAGAAGACAGCCCAGACATAATAGTGACTTACCTATGTAGAAAATTGGTTGCCTGGAACAATGATTCATTATACAACTTAACAGTTATTATACACAAATATTTGACCACAGAATGCCACAACTGACCAATCAAAATCAAGTATTCCATCCCTGTAATCAACTTGTTTTTTTAGTTTGTTCTATATAACGCGTCTAATTAGTTACCCTTAACATCCCAGGCTGCTTTTCTCAAATGCATTGTAGGTCTAAGTACTTTGTAGAGACCATTACTGCTAATAGTTAGGCTTTAACACTCTACAAAATCAGGAAATTGTAGAAGAATTTAGCACATACATACTGTGTCAGGAATAGGACAAGCCTATTATTGCTTATTTAAAGTCATTTTTGCAGTGATTGCACAATGTATCTCCTAAGACAATGCTTTCATAACACAGGTAGTCCTGAACAGGGTAATCATTTGCTTGAAATTACAAGACAGAGTGTTACCATGGTATCATTACGTTATCATGGGCATTATCTATCTGACCACTCAAGAGGCAACAGTGTTAAGAGTGTCTGGTAGTCTAGACAGTGCTTCAGACATGACTAATCACTAATGATGATGATAATGGAGAAGTAATTCATGATTCAGGTAGGATTAAGGTTTATACACATATTCTGAAACATGCTCCCATTTTCCCATAAGTGGACCGGTAAACTGCAATATGCCCCAAAAAGACAAAAATACACACAAGGATTAGGACGCTTGTTTGATAGATCCGCTTCTACAACAACCAGACCTGACAGGGTGCTTAAAGAAAGAGACAGAGACAGACAACATCAAACGATCACATGTGGGAGGAGTTGTCTAGGACAAAGCTTAATCAGATGGAGGCAGTGTCTTTTCTCCAGACGGAAATGCCAATGATAGCTCTACAAAGAGTGACCTTTAGCCTCAACCTCATGACCTACTGTTCCGTTGAGAAGATTAGGGGAAGGGGTGAGATATCAAATCACAACACAATGTGCCTGGGCTAGCTGGGATTGACTGGGTGGTAGAGTAATGGTTAGAGATGTGTAACATTAATACAGAGGTTGCAGGTTCAGTCTATAGCAGAGGTGACCGAGGTTTTGAATGTATCATCTGACAGGAAAAAATATCCAAATATCCAAATATAATTTGGATTGTTTAGAAAAGTAACAGTAAATCTCTTTGCAACAAGTTGCATGATTTGGTACATCATTTATGTTTGTAGCACAAACAGTTTGAGCCATTTATTGGGGAAGTCAAAATTTTCACAACTGTTTGTTTTCTTCACTTGTGAAGTAGACTCTTCTAAGAAATATCATAAAGGGAGATCATACCGTGGCACCATATCAAACAGTCATTTATTCTGTTCAACAGTCTGCAGACTGGGAATTCAGGGTAGGCCATACTAAACAGTTCAGAGCATCTGGAAACCTCATCAGTAATTCTTAGAACTCATAAACTAATCAGTCAACACAGAAAATATTTTTTTGAAATAACACCCACTAGCATCAAGCATGCATTTAATTAGGAAAACACACAGAATTCTTTGGTACTGAAAGAACTTCCTCTCTGAAGGTCAGCCGCGTCTCTGGGGGATACACTATGACAATGGGTTGGGTTTACTGCTTTCATAATGAAAAAATTTAAGGTAAAACAGCATTTTAAAAATGAACATCTAGACTGCATAATTTGCTAATTTGAACATTTGGACACAAGGATTATTCAGGAAAACGGTTTAACATATGTTTACTTCAAAGTGTACACACTTACTTAAGGTGCAAAGAGGAAGAATGATCATGGTAAGTGCTGCGTTTTTTTGTATTCGCAATTGTTTCGGAATGCTAAAAATGATCTATAAGCAATGCTTCGGGATTAAAACATATTAAGCTTCCTAAACAGCATTTGTGGTATAATGTCTATTATAACAGAAATAATTTCTAAAGATCTCAGTTTAAAAGGAAAAGCACAGTTATAGTACAACATTTACAATGTAAGTGTCCAGAAATTTTAAAAGAAAAAATTATGATTTTGTTAAAGCATTAACATATATTATTCTGTCTTTACACCATCATAATTCCTGTGAGTGGAGTTTGCTGTGAAAGGGCGTTTATGAAAGTTCCATGTAAACAAACAGCCCTTTCTTTCATGTATCATGTGAAAGTTTCTTCCTTTAGATGTTAAAATACCAGATTTTTGATATCTGATGAGTCATCAAGCGATTTCTCATCGTTATAATATAATAGCTTCTGGCTGAAACAATGGCTATTTTAACTTTTACTGACTTACCCTGTGTAATCACAATTCATACTTTTTAATTTCCTGTAAAAATTGACATTTTGCCAGCAGTACTGTCAACAGGAAGTACCCATACAAAATTCCTTTAAAATAGACAACACAAGGGCAGCCAAACTGCATGAGAAAAGACCAGCTGTAAGTACCGGAAAGATAGGTAACCTCCTTTGATTACTATAGCAGTATTGGGCTGCAGATCTTGCTGACACCAACAAGAGAAATAAAATGCACAGCTTGGTTTATGTACCTCAGTGGATGTGCATGTTAGTAATCAACTTTTTGGACATTTGTGCTTATGTGGGGACTGAAGGATGTCTAACCAATGCAATCCGTGAGAAAGTCTCTGAGATAAAAGCTTTTCTATGTGCCTGAGGCTCACCTTTTCAAATTCAGGATCCTGAAAGGGGAATTGGCCTGTGATTTGCTGGTAGTCCTCAAGGGACACCACAGGGATGGGGCTGTAGTTATCTTGATCCAAGACTTGCCTAATCAACAGAATAAGTGGGTGTCATGTCAGTACAGTTTAGTGAGAAAGAGAGTGACGTCATCAATGAACTGTTCATAAACCCAAGAGCAAAAGCGGCGGCATATATAACATAAGTGATCTAAAAAACATTTCTTCGACTCATGAGCAGTGTGTGTGTGTCTTTGTGTCAGAGTGTGTCAAATCATTTGTGTCAAATCATCAGAGAGGCAAACACACACACAAAAACAAGAATGCTGGTGCTCCCAAAGCAGCAAAATATTCCGCCATTCAAAGACTCCAAAGCTTCTTTGTTTCATGAAGTGTCTTTGACATGCACCAAATAAGACATCAAACAAGTTTCAACAACTTTTCCATCTCATTTGAGATCAAGATTCAAGCTGAACAAGTCTGAATTATCCCCCTCTGAGGAACTTTAAATATTTTATTAAACAATAAATTTATTAAAGGCATTTGTATTAAATGCCTGTAAAAGTGGTCCTAGCACAAAAAAAGGAAAAAAGAAAACGTTTCTCCTTCAAGTAATGTAATTTAGTCATATGGAGGAAATTTGATCAATGATTTTAGATGTTTTGGCCTAATAAAGTTTCCCTGTACTTCAACTGTTGTAAATTCTTTAATCCACAGCCTCTGGATCTCAGAACACAGGCAACTTCCCGAAATGCTGCTTTGATACAGAATATGGATATTTCTTAAAAAAAAAAATTCACCTTTATCAGAGAAGCCCAAACATCATTTCCAAAACTCCCACTGTGGGAGTGCCAGGCCATCCTTGTGCCACTTATTCCATATTACAGCATTCCCCATATTCCCATCCAGTCGGAATAACAACCATCTGCCACTCCACATCCCCAAAATCAGAAATTTGAAGGGCTAAAGGAGGAAGTGGGGTGTTTGGGTAAAGGTTTAGAATTGATTTAGTTGTTTTAATTGTCCCCTATATTAATACAGACTTTACAAACATGTATATTTGATTTTCGTTTAATTTTGCCATTCAGAACAAAATTCACAATTTGAATAGTGCCTGTACCCCTCTAATGTTTCATGCTGGAGACCACCCATGGAAAGCAGAGTTTATGAACATCAGTCAAATAAGTATTCTGCTATATAGCCTTATAGATACTTAACACTTAAAATATTCCTCAAAAGATGTTTACATTTGCTTAGAACTAAACGTTTCTTTAAAAAAAAACGCTTCTCTAAAAAAGCTCACACCGTATTAAGGCAAATCTTTAAAAATAGACGCTCCAAGGCCCAAGAAGAACAGAGAGACAGGAAGCAAACAAAGCAAAAAAGCAAGAAGAAAATCATCATCCCTCGTAAACAAGTTGATGTGTTTCTTTTTCAAGAGGAGTGTTCCATGTTTTTTTTACCTTCCCTTGATGTTTGTGCTGAAACTTTTCATATTAAGTCACAGTACCAGTTAAATAGCAATATACATTGACATTTAATTCAAAATGACTTTTGACAACATATTGAAGTGTTTTGTAATAAACATTACAATTACATGCATTGCAAATACAAAACATCTTTACTGTATGGAAAATTAAAGTGTCTTCCACAATTTGTTAACTGGAACATAACTCAAATTCATGTCCAATCACTGTTCAAGCAACAAAACAGTACATGAATACTAAATATCACAGAATTCAACACCATATGTACATCCCCATAAAAATTAAGAGCTGATTACACAACAGTAGGATTTTTTGCTGCAGTGAGAATGAGTGGAGGATGACAGTAATGGCCATCTGAGTTCATACCATGTTAGAGTAAGGCTGCGGTACGAGTCTGGCCTGTTTCCTTTGTTGCTTTCTGTAGTTTTCAAACATGTCCCGGTCAGCCTAGGTAGAGCACATACACAATTTAAACATTTGAGTGAAAATGAGGCTGTTACTGTTTCAATGAACACTAGTGTCAGCTGTAAACCACCATGTGGAATGAAAAAGTAGGGTTTGAGAGGATCTGTTCACCCTCCAGTTGATGCCAGAGAACAGATTCGTGCTTGTAGAGGCTGAGCCAAACTTTAAATAAGAGCATATCAGTTGCTCAATTTTCAGCAGAGGACTGTGATTCATTTCTTTACGTGCAGTGCCTGTCCACCTCTGAACTCACACAGACTGTTATCAAAGTCTAGAAGGTCATGACACCAACACATGCACACACATCACCAGCAGAACAGAGTACAGAAACAACAGAACAGACGGAGAGACATGAGTAAAGACAGATATACAGTGCAGAGAGAAGAAAAGAAAACAGAGCCTATACGGTAGGAGCTTATCACAACTTTCATTGCCTCTGAATTTAATCTACCCAGAGCTGATGACTGTTTTTCTTATACAATACACAAGCCCTGAGCACACCATCACTTCACATCACACATCACTAACAAAGAAGAAGCTCTGTTCCAAAACCTAGTGCTCTGCATTGGCAGCTGCAATTCACTTGCATAGGAGACTTAATATAGCTACAAGCAGCAATTACGTGGTCAAGCCAAAAACAAGTAAAAGCATTAACTAACAGCACTTACGGGAATCCAAAGAGATAAGTCTAATAACAATAAGGCCAATGACGTCTACGATCACACTGGTCACATGATCACCTGATAAATTCAAACTGTGTTCAACCAGAAATTGGCTGTAAACGAGAGAGCGAATCTCTCAGCGCTTATTATGTGTCACAGTTGTTAGTGTTTTCAGTCACGTAATGTTTATTTGTTTCTTACATTTCAAATTATGCTGCACAATCACAGATAAATACAGATAAATAGAAACACAAATACCAGAAATGAACATATATAAGTTTAATTTTAACTTAAGTTTAATTATTTATTTGTATAGCGCTTTTCATATACATCATCTTCTACATAGCGCTTCTTTATATACAGTCTATACTTTTTATGAAATGGAGGCAAAAGCATCTTTTAAACAAAAACGTTGTTATTTTACATTTCTTACATTTCATATTTCATTGCACAATCACAGAAGTAATAGGAAAATATATATAGTTTATACATAACAGAGGCAAAATAAACCTTTCAAACAACGTGCGGTTATGTTTTATTCCTGTCAATCGATTGTGTAGGTAATTCTCTCAGTAATAACTCTCTCAGTTCTCCAAACACTTTTATGTTTCAAAAGAAGTGGATAAGCATGTTTTATATCCAGCAAGGTCTGTCTCCTGGACAAATCGCAGTGCCCGTGATAACTTACCAATCGTCTAACATGATCATTATAAAAGTTTGCACAAATTTAACAATTGGAAAATATAATTTGAACCTTGTATTTGAAAGTTTTATAAATATTTTGTATGAAATATACATATTTATATGCAGTGCGCCACTGTGTAACGTCACACGGCAAGCTTACTGCGTCTCCATGGTAACTGGAACGTGATTCATTGCAAAATAACGGTTGCATTAAAAAATTCACACCCGGGGGTCTGTCTGAACTCACCCGTGAAAGGGTTAATCAAAAGTTATAAGCAGTTTTGTAAATTTTGTTATACCACTAAGAGGGGTCGGCTCCAAACGTAAGTACTCTCAAACAATGGGAATGATGAGCCACACCAAGTTTCATAAAGATATGCAATTGCGGTCATAAGATATTGTATTTTTACGACACAATTCAAAATGACCGATGCCCAAAATGGCCAACCAAGGAGCACTAAATATCGTTAGACTTGGCATGCCTTAAAATCTAAAGAGCCCATGATAAAATAAAAGTTTTCAAAAGTTATAAGCAAATATTTGGTCAAAAAGGGAATGTTTGACCACAGTATAATGTTTCTACTTTAATTATTAAATAGTCTTTGCAATATTTTGCCTATAATGCCCTTGAATAGTGTTTAAGCTTCATAACTTGTGGAACAGAGCTGTAGTGTGCTATTGTACTTTATGATTTTGTTATTTAGCTAATGGTCTAAACCAAGGAAAATTAAGTTACCTATTATGCCTGACTCTTCACTAAGGGACAAAAGAGTGAGTCCCTTATTTTACTAGTTTACTTATTTTCCCCAATTACTAGTCCAAATCTTTGACCACTAGGCTACACATCCCCTGGACTATCCAGATGAAATGATGTGTAAAGAGAAATAAGGTTTGAGAAATAAGCACTGAAGAAGAAAATTTAGCATACACACAAATGGAAAAGCATTATGCACATTTTAAATAACTTTATAATGACCTTTAATAACAGTAGGGATGCAAAAGATATTCTGATCTGACCACAGAGGCCTTTACAGCCACAATGGAACAGAAAGACAGAAAGGGAAAAATTCAGTGGAGACCTCAATGAAGAACTTCTGTTAAGCGCAAAGTAACAGTGAAGTAACAACCTTTGTGAAAATCATTAAAATGATCATTTTAATTAGTAGCTTAGTTGTTTTTAAAACAGTGAGGCTTTTCCAGGACAAGCAGCAATAAATAGATACAATGTGACAATACACTACTTTGCTATGTTTATAAGAATGGCCCATGCGGCCTCACAATTAAACTCTTCTGTCTCTCATCGAGTGTTGAGAAGTCTGTGTCATTTCAGTAAGGTTCAATTAACTAGTTAAATAAAAAATGACCTCTTACAGATGTTTATAACCCAAACAGTCAAAAACAAAAACTGCTGTTGTCTCTGGGATGCACATATGCAACATGCCAACAATGGTCAATTAGGAAAGACCAAAAAGTTTAGCTTTTCTTCACCAAAGATAACAATGGAACTTGTGCTGAGACAGAGAGTGATGGATGAAGTGGTGCTGGATAACTAGAGTTTGGGTGTGGTTCTCTAAGCTGGAGAAGCAGGATAGAGGCCTGTTTTGTAGTTCTTCTTATTCAGGGTTCCTGGCAGCAGGCCCATCACCAGTGTGTTTACAATGATTAGAGCGCCAACCAGAGATCTCACTGGAGGAGGTACAACAGCCACATTATTTGAAAACTGAGTTCCAATAGAAGGAGAGCGGATGAGCTTCACTAAGGGAAAATTCTAAGACTACAGGGCTAGAATAAAATAGAATAGATTCTTTAATACTACATAACTGTGCCTAGTGGAAATTGTTACCACAAATTTTGCTACAATCACATCTTGTATAAATTGCCATAATTATAATGCAATTCTACTGTGTTTATGTCCTCAGATAAATTCTTCATTTCTATGTAAACACTCATTACACCCAAAAGATCCATGTATGACTTTTCTGTTAATGACATAATGTTACTATGAACTTTTTATTTAGGGATACATTGTTGTTAACATGACATTTCACAGTAGCATCCAGTAGCAACACGCTAATGTAAAACAATGAATAACATCTCTACCAAGTTTTTACCTTAATGCAGGTAGATTTTTCTCCTATTTTTATCATTAAATGAAATACTGCATTGATTAAATGAAAAACTATGCTGTATATATTTTTACAATTTCATCCCACGAAATAGTAATAACATTTCTACCAGTTACATCATCTAAAAATTTACAAATTAGTCTGTATGCACTTACTTTAAAATACTCTTTTTTAAAGTTAACCAATATACATGCTTCATATACTCAGTATATTATGTAAATTGTGTTGTCCGGGAGGCAGATACACTCTGTCTTTTTAAATCTAGACTAAAGACCCACCTCTTTAATCTTGCCTACACATAGTCATATGGATTTTTACTCAAATCTCCTAAGGGATTATTAGGCTGCATTAATTAGGACAACCGGAACTGGGAACACTTCCCATAACAACAAATGTACTGGCTACCCACTAAATCTGTCTGTCTTTCATTCCCCAAGGTCCTGTAGTCAGCTGGACCCAAAC